>JAGDQP010004169.1:0-35934 GCA_022664845.1 Lepisma saccharinum
GCGAGGGCTGATTGCAGCGAGCAAAAGCCAGCTGGACGATGGGGTCGCCAATTCCCTACGCCGTTGTTGGCTGATTGCAACCAGCATAAGCCAGCTGGACGATGGGGTCGCCAGTTCCCTACGCCGTATACGAGCAGCGATGGTCTGCTGCTCGGGCTATGTGATGGTGTCATCACGTTGCGGTCCGTAGACCTGCGATGGGGTCGCCAATCCCCTACGCTAGTGGGAAGTAAAAATTCTCAACAGTGATGCACTGTGGCCATGCTGTTGGACTTCCCATAGGCAGCAACGATGTTAGCAGCTGCCAGGGCTGATTGCAGCCAGTAGAACTGACTGGTACTTCCCTTTGAGAGAAGTAGGAACCTATTATAGCTGAACTTATCAACGCGTTGAATTCAAGCATGCTACATCGCTGTGAGGCCTGTGTAACTGCCAGGAGTGATCACAGGCCATATTGATGGTCAATGTCCACAGCAGAAACCAGATTTTCCATGTTCTTTTTGTAGCTTTTTCCCGCTTGGGGTCATGTTTAGTTAAAATCTAATTCCCTGCCTTAAAACTGTTTCTTTCCGTTGTCTCTGCGATGCCCTGCACGTTTGCGGTGTCTGGGACTGTTCAGGTCTGCGTGTTTTGCACGAAATGTCATCATATTATTCCTTTGGACACCAGTGTATTTTAGAGGAGCGTGTCTGGAAACAATTCCCTCCACCAGCATCACGTCGTAAGCTAGACACTGTTCTGTATGACTAATGGCTTCAAATGTAACTGGTAATATAAAATCCTGTCGATATCATATGAGCCTCAAAACAAATATTTGTGTCCCTAACCCAGGTATTTTGTTTCCTAACTCCTGTATGTATTTCAAATGTATTATGCGGATTTTAAGAGCGTCTAATGGTACTCAGGATGTAATGGAGGTTGTTGGGTTTATACAACATATACTCACCTAACTTGTCACTTTTAGCATCCATATTTATCTAACTTTGTTCCTTGTAGTATTAATAATACAAAATTGACTCTTCAAGATTAAATACGTTGTATAGGTATGATCTGAAAATACCATGGGCCTACTATACTCAAGAACTAAAGCAAACGTATAAATTAAGAAAACATTTTATTACACTAACTCATTACACTACAAATTTTCTGTCGTTCTGTGATTAGTTTGAAGAAGGAATTCAATTGGATTGAATTTTATTTATGGCATTTAGGCATCTAAAGCTCAGGCCAGAATAGGGGAGAGGAAAGGACGTGGAAAGGTGTTCGTTAGGGCCCAACTTGAAAGTACCATCTCGGCATTTGTCTGGCGTGACTGAAGAAATAGCTTGAAAAAACTCAGTCAAGATGGTCGGTCGCTGGGATTAAACCCAAGATCTCCCGAATGCTAAGTCAACGCTCAGCCACGGATGCTCGATAGTTTGGAGGAGGAGTTAATTTAAAGTTGCGACGTTATTGTGAGGAGATGTCAATTTGAAATATTCTTCAGTTTTATCAACATGATCGGAAAATTCTGTGCTTCCTCTTCTCTGAAGACTTCCCCCTTTGGTCTTCTCGAATTTCTTGGCTAAAATTGACACCAGCACAAGAGTCAGACCTGCCACAAGCATGCAAAATGTTCTCACAGGAAATCTCTGAACATTTTCGTTTTCTCTATAGCCTGGGAAACGTAGAACAGCTGGGATATTCAATCTTGGATCTCCAACAAGAATACGAAACACTATTGCAGTTACAAAACTCGCACCACTGCCATATGCGTTGCATAACTTTGGGAACCAAACGGAGAAGAAGAAATGTGGAAACACAATGACGAATATCATATCAACTGCCATCATCCTGCAGAGAGAAACAAAGGTAATAACAGTTTCATATGAAGTTTTTATACTTCGATAACAAATTACCTTCTAATATAAACAGAATAGAAAAATAATGAAACTCGTAAGTATATTTTATTACAGTAGACTAGTAATGTAAGATGACTTTTGGTCTATAATAATTAGCTTCAACGAAAGTCATAATTATTCATAATGAAGGAATTTATGTCGGAGGAATCACCTTTTACAAACTAAAGTACAAATTGTGAAGAAATAAAAAAATAAACAATTGCTTTCAATGTAAAGATAAAATCAATTTATTGCTGCATAACACTAGCCTACTTATTGAATTGTAATTGAATTTTGTTTCGCTGCACTTCTGCTGTGGTTTAGTGCGTTGAAGTCCCATCACGTACAAGAACTATTTCGTCCTAAGCTAAGTTTCGCCATGTCCCAAGCTTTTACTACAGGGGTCTCTTGCTATCTGATGAAGAAAGTTTAAAGAGCTCTTGGAAAGCGCGTTACATCGTGTGATTGCGTGGTTTAGTGACTACAGTATTGGATTGGTGTGCTAGTGGTCCTCGGATCGATTCCCTTTTTATCTGATTTTAGAAAGTAAATTCCCTTTATTTCTTGTCCTGTGAAGTCTATTTCCACCTTGAGTTTTGTAAACTAGACTGTTTCATTCAACCTTTTTGGTTTGATTTGTTAAGCTTGTATCAAGCTTCATTCGCTTTCGAGTCAGGTGGGAAGAATTTCTAAAGGACAAGAAAGGAAAATAAATAATAAGGAAGTCATATTGAGATTGTACAATTATGGTATCTAGAGTATTAACAACTACATGTAGTCACTTTCTGAAAAAGAAACATTATTTTGTGTGTAAATGTCATGCATGATGCCAAACAATTTTTCCCACTTCATTTGAAAGTCCCTTCGCATCATCTGTTTCTTCCTGTTAAAGTCCCTATTTGTAACGAATCAACTGCTAGGCATCATCATTCTTTAGTCCCAAGCCAAAGTTGCCTAAACACAAAGATGAATTCAAAATATAACCGTTATTTTGTCTCTTTTTAACATTGTATATACAACAACCATATTTTTAGTTTATTCTGTCTTTTGCCTTAGTGTGTGAATGAACTGCAAATTTCCAGTTACCACGTTCTCAATCATTGCCAAGAATGTGTAGTTGCTCTACGCTGATTTTTTTTTTAGACTTCCGGTAAAAGACGCAGTAAAGTTTATTTTAAATATTTTCTCCGCCCTTCCGAAGGAGCTATCTACAAGTAACTAAATGTGAACCCTCACAGGATATAACATTTAAAAAATTACTTTATATGCTATAAGCCAAATGGAAATGCAATAGGTTGATAATCAGTACTCAATTAGAAAAGTACCGTAACTTTAGAAATAACACAAATGTTCTTATTCCCTTTACAGCAGTAGAAAGGCCCGTTTGGAAGTCGTAATATGGAAGCATTATAGGCAAATATCTTGTCAACATCTGAAAAAGTTGAGTTACACCACTTCACAAAACATCATTTGAATTATATCAAAATACTGTATACAAATATTCTAAAGAAAATTCAGAACATAGAATGTATGGAAGGTAACGAAAAAATTCTTTTCGCATTTGATAGTCAGAGACAGAAAATGTCACTCATCCTTAGTCCTCAAAGTAACCCTCATCGATCGGCATCCAGCAACTTTTGACAAGGTTACTGCAGTTACACAATGACTTTGTAGTAAAACAGTCGGGGGGGGGGATTCTTGGACGTAAAGAAGGCCGTGAGTGCCTGCGCAAGTCTGCCTCATTCGCGAAGCATTTTCCTCGAAGGTGGATGTCACAGTGTCTCCGAACTAAACTCACTTCATGGTATTCCTGGCCATCCGCGAAACATGATGCCTTGCATTCTCTGCAAGGAACAGTATATCCGTCCCTTGCAATTCACCAATGCAGGCTTCTTCTGTTGCAGTGCCTGTTGCACGCGTTCCCATTTGACCACCCCGATCGCTTTTCCATCATCTGACGCACTTATTTCCGTATCAGTAATCACGTCTTCCCACGCGACGTCAAAAACGACAAGAATGTTTTTGATTACTTTGTATAAGTTTTGCCAGATGGTTTTAAACAGTAGAATTCCATCTAGGTAAACTGAAAGGTGAAGGCGAAACTCAAATTAGAGACTCACCTTTTCCAAGTTTTTTTTAATGTAATTATGATGGTGACATCGATGAAAGTTAATGTTCTATTCAGACTACATAATTTGCATAATTAATAAGTTATCATCACGGATTGAAGAGACGGACGATATCTATAATTGTAATTTGATACGTCTATGAACTAATTATTTTGTCTTTGCCTGCATATTCTCACATCGGTTGTCTTTAAATGCAAATATCCTGCTTATTTTCAATCTTATTTGCCATTTATGATAAGATCTTCGTCCCTTGATTGGTTGCTTATCAACTGCTAACCAATAGCGGGTTTCTAGAATCTTGTTTTGGAAAGTGGTTTAATTGAAATGCATTGTCTCATTATTGCTCTTTGACGCTCATCCTTTGGGTATAAAATAAATCTTCTCCAACTATTGTAAGTACGACTAAGGTTTTCAATTAATAACCATTTATTATGAAATGAGCTAATGAGTCGATACTATTGAAATTTATACTAACGCTAATTCGTATATGGAATCAACCACAAATGCAATTCCTATTGAGGCTGCACCCACTGACAATATGCCAATTCTTGTACACCATATGATCTCTCTGTCTGATGCCTGGAAAGTAAAATAAAAAAAAATACATATTAATTCAGAAAATTACTACTAAAGAAGAATTTAGCTGTCAATATAATAATTAGTATTTGTTCCAGAGCTTCTAAATAATGTCGTTCTACTAATATTCGTTTGTAGGATGGTTCCCGATTGAGACAGGTTTAGGCCAGAATATGGCTGAGCTAAGAACGTGGCTCATTTGGCTTAGCACTCGCTTGGTATTCATAGATTACTAATGTTTACGATTTTTCATTTTTAATCTAAAGGTAGCCGTGCTAGAAGATAGTTGTAAGTTTGCAGTATCAACCAACATTATGGAAACAGGTTTAAATTACCATAACATAACTTTACAGATCCAGACCCAATCACAACTTTACGTGGTTAACATAATTTGGTAGCCTAATAAACTAGAGATAAATTAACAATACCAAATTCAATAGGTTAAACTAGAGCCAACGCTACGAACAGCGAAAGTACATAGAAAACATAACAGTTGACCTTTAAGGATTTAAACTGACCAAACAACCACTTGATTATCGACTCAACTCAACGCTACTAGATTTGACTTACAAGGTACATTCGCGAAGTGCCTGATAGATATTGCTGTAATGCTCAGCAACATTCAAAATTCTGCTTGTCTCAGTGTGTATTGTACTAATTCTAGCGGCCCATAGCAGTAATTTGCATGTTTATGAGTCCTCCAGAGTAATGGTTGTTACGCCTGAACATACTGATACATAAATAAACATCACTAATGAAGTAATCATTTTAATTATGACGCCATTGTTACTGTTATACGTGAAGTAAGATTATAAAAACGCAGTAATTCTAATGAACAAATTTATCATTCCATTTCAAGCATAAATTCAATTTTAGCCTTGTTTATTGAGTTCAAATTTTACTTCTCTTGCCTTTTGTTTGTTCGTAAAATGAAAGTTGAACCAGGTTTCGTGATGTGACCATTTAACTAGAATAAAAGTAAAAATAGAAGCAACATGCGAGTGTGGACATCAATCACAGACCTTCATTCATCTATTAACAGAATGTTCCAAATTTTCTAAGGAAAGAACAGCATTACTCAATGCTCTATGCAGGACCAACATTTTCAAACCTATTTCATTTCAGTCTCTACTCTTTCAACGAACTAAAACTCCTGCTTATCTAATATACAGCTTCTTCAGGAAAATTAAAAAACAAATTTAACTATCATAGTTCCAATTTTCTTTTTCGCAACATTCAACCCCCTTCACCTTATTCCACCCTGTTCCTTCTCTCTGATAACACCTTACTGAATCCTGGAAGGAAAGCAAGATGCGAGGATTAATTTGAACTTGAAAAACAGGAAAAGCAATTATTAGACAGAAAGGACTAAAGAAAACTAGAATAAACAAGAAAAAGACAAAAGAAAACAGACTTCTACACCATATAACTACTTAAGGACGACACTACTCGAATTGACAATACTGGAAGGAAAACTCTGCACGAAGATTAAATTGGTACCAAGAATCAGAACAACGCTTTTAACGAAAATAAAATAAACGGAAATAAACCAAGAAAAAAGAAACGGATACAGTCTTCTGCCTCAATCAATCTATCAAGAACACCAGCATAAGTAATGAGAACATCCTAGTCATAATCTTTCTCCTGACTACACGTACTTTTCTTGCCACTTGTGAACATGCCTTCCAAGCGAAACGTTGCCTTTCACATGATGATTTATGGAAAGAAGTTAGGTTAAGGATCTGAATCAGGCGAAGAAAGATTAAGTGGATGAAGTAATTTCATATACAAACGGCTGAAACTGCTTGGGATGACTTATGGATTAATGTTATTTCCGATGTAAACAATGCCAAACAATCACCAGCTCCCTTGATTCAGATTAAGATAAATGGTATTGATATGGAGGTTATGCTAGACACTGGTGCTTGTTACAACATTATTGGCAAGGATATGGTTGAACGGTTACGATTACGACATAAGATGGAACCTTTACAACTTTCGTTACATACTTTGACTCTTCGTGTTTTGTCTGTGGAAGGTTTGATGAAGATTCCGATCACATATCAACAATCCACATATATGACAACCTGGATAGTAGTTCCGTATAATTTGCAGTTTTCGCTCTTAGGTAGAGCTGGGATGGACCAGTTATTCCCGCACTGGCGACATCGTTTAGTTTACGATCAACCCGAGGTACAATCGGAACGTTCTGTGTCTTCAATTGATGGTATGCATGGATCTAAGGATAAGTATTGTTGAGTTCTTTACCGCAGCCTCTGCATATTTGTATGGAACAGCTCACGTACTGTTTGGAGATGAATAAAAATTCGATAGAAATGCTCCAACGCTCTTTGGATACACTGAAAATAAATCAAGAACGTTATCACGATTTAATTATACAAATGTTAAACGTAAAGGACTCGAGTTTAATGTCGATCATTTCCCATGGTGAGGACCAGAATCCACTGACAAGTTTGGAGAATAATAATGGCAAAATGGAAAGTCCACAGAAGGCGTCAGTGATTAACTTTGCTCAATCACCTCAGTCTGTAGATGAATTGCAACTTAAATTGGACAGCACCGAACTACAGCTCGAAGCAATAGTATCCAAGTTAGGTTATGATATGAATGGTATAAATTTGGCTTCAAGAAAGATTTCGTTAGAATGGTTGCAGAAGAATTGAGCTAAAGCTGTTAAGAGAGATGAGACGCTTATTATGTAATATTTCCAGAGCTTTCATTTTTTTGGCAGGAGAGGTGATTGTTAGGGATATATGTATTATATTGTATAAGGCAATTGTGGTTCAGCAATGCTTGGATAAATATTGTAGTAATCTTTGTTGTTCTATAGTAATACTGTATCATGTTTGTTCGGATTTACTTCCCTGGATTCTCTGCTAATTTGGAATATGAACAAAGAGCAAGCTTGGAACTGAATAACTTATTTTATTGATCAAAAGTACTCACAATATTTCTTATCATAACACCAATTTACTTCTGAATTGTGCCCATTGAGATCTTTCGAATGTTGAGAAAACATCTTGCTATCGGTATCGACTAATTCAAATTGGAGTGCAAGTTCAGCAGCTTCCTCAAATACTAAATCATCAGAAACTAATAACCTTATTCTTAAAGAATTATCCAAAATGCCAAAAAATTAATTGGGTCGTTAACGCAGCATCACAAAATGACGAAAAATTACATTTGTTGGCTTGTGCTCTTAAAGTAACAATACAATCTCTCATCGGTTGACCTTGCCTTTGACATAAACGGTGAAATTTGTGACGCTCGGTAATAGTATTCGTCTTCACATCGAACAGTTGAATTATAAGCTCTTTAATCTCAGCAAAGAATAATTGGTTTATAGGTCTAGGAATTATAAAATCTTTTAACTGACTATATACTCTTACATCCAGTGACGTCAACAAAAGTACAGCTTTCTTTTCTTTATTTAGCTCTTGCACAGCACAATACATCTCAAAGCATTCCAAGTATTGCTCTATCGTTTCTTCCAAAGGGTAAAACAAGTGAAAATGTAGTGATGAGTTAGCCATAGCGTATTGTGGGCTGTCAACGTTATAAACTTGTCGCCAAATTGTTACGATAAGAAATATTTTGAGTACTCTTGATCAATAAAGTAAGTTATTCAGTTCCAAGCTTGCTCTTTGTTCATCCAAGTCATCAAAGAATCTAGGAAAGTAAATCCAAACAAACATGAGTAATACTATGGTAGTATTACCATAGTACAAAAAAGATTATTACAATATTTATCCAAGCATTGTTGAACCACAATTGCCTTACACAATATAATACATATATCGCTAACAAGACGAACTCTCTTAGTCTGGGAATATCTTTATTCCAAATTTCTTATACTTCTTCGGTATGGGGGAAAGTAAGGAGAGATGCCGTACGAGGGGAGATGCCGTACTTATATTATCTACAAAGACAGTCGTCAGATGGCAGCACCAATGTGTGAGTACATGGGACCACACGTAGTGAAACACGCCATATAACCACGGGGCACTATCTTGTAAGAAGCAATCGAGAGAACAACTAGTGCTCCAAGTACTACAAAGACCGAGTGTGGAAATTTAGACGAACGTAAGTGGGACTGTGTATTTTAAGTACGAATTTATAACGTATTGTACAAAATGGCAGGTAATGTGTTTTCTACTTAGCTATGTGTAATTCACAAACTGTCGTGAAGCACAAAGACTTGACCAGAAATAAAATAGATGCGACATCTCTCCTCTATATTGAGGAAATATGCCCCACTTTTAATGAGAATAGATGCCGCATGAACCAAAGCACAACTAGACACATTATGTTGGGGTGCAGGTCATCATAGGAACACAGAAGATTATAAACAAGTATAATAATAGCAGCTAACCATTAGACGTAAAAATGCTAACTAATTATCATCCAATGTTGTCCCAGGAAATATGCTGCTGCCCCTTAGTGGAGCAACAGGAATACTGAAAATATGTCGAACACTTACATAAATCTTGGTATGTCGTGAAAGAAGAAATCTTGGTATGTCGTGTAGTATGGAGTGTGGGAAAGAACTGTATGAAGTATGAACTAAGTGTATGAAATTCGACAAGCAAACGAAACATATCTTCTGGCTTTATCGCCCGTCAAGAACAATAGCGTTTCGTAGGGTATATGAAAGGGCAAGAAGGCGATACCAAACTATAGGCAAGGTTAGACAGGGCTCTGAAGCCTATGGAAAATACTTTCACACTCCATCGATAGTGGATTTGATTGGGTACACCAACTGTGGCAAGTGGTTGCATGAAACTTGTGTAATTTACCATACCATATGCCTTAACTGCGTTAGAGAACATGTACGGCAAAAAAAATGTAAAAGATCGGAAATCAGTTGTTGCGGTATGATATCTCTCCTTCAGTCATTTTGGCGATTTCGAAAATTGAGGCGTATGCGCGAACAAAAGTCTATGTGCTATGTTAAAAGATAGCACATAGACTTTTGTTCGCGCACATGCCTCAACTGTCCTTCTATATTTTTTTCGTTGCTGTGTTATTAAGAAGCAATATATAGCTTCTGTGTTAACGATTATGTATCTGGCTATTACTACAATGCGGTTCTTCAGCGATTTCGGTTCTATTATTCTCTCTAGAACCATTTTTAAAAAAGTACAGCATCTCTTCTTACTTTCCCTGTAATGTTTAAACCTGCCTGCCCTTTCTACGTACGGTATACCGCAGTGCCACACAAACGTTGAAAACGGTGGATGCAACGTTAGTCCTATTACGTAATTTTAACGTTGTATATGTACTAAAACGTCCGCCTGTTCAACGGGTTTTTCGACGTTTAGAATCAATGTAGTCTTCAACGGCAACAAGTAGACGATTTTTTTATAACGTCGTATTTGCCCACCTGCTCAACGGCTCAAAACCACGTTTTGCATTTGACCAAAATAAAACACCGAGTTCGTATATTTTCCACGTGTCTGCAGTGGGATTCGAAGCTCCTGGAAGCACCAGCCACTCAGCCAGGAAACCATCTAGCGAGTAACTACTATTTTACTATTCCTTTTGTGTAACGAGAACTTTCTCTGAAGTAAAATTCATGTATATATATGCTAGGTGGCCATATTCTTTTTACAGTGCTTCCAGGGAGAATCGAGATAATTTAAGTTCTTCTTTGTTGCAACTGTAAATTTGACTACCTATTCTCAACCCCCCCCCCCCCCACTACATAAAAATTACTCCTTAATACATTATAAACCTATAAAAAATTCCGAAACATTTTTATTCTTCAAACCGGGGAGACAGGAAATTAATGCCTTAGTCCAGGGAAACTGCCCGAAAACAGGGGTGAATGGTCACTTTAGTATAGGCTGGAATTCCACACTATATAGGGTTGCCGAATGTATCTTGTGTTAGTTCGTTAATTTTTCTTTCCCCTCCTGACCCATCAGATATTTGACAACATCGCTAAAAGACAGTATCACTTTCTGGGTTAGGGTAACTTTGTGAGTCTTTGTTGCATGAAAGGAATAGTAAAATATTAATAAGTATGAGGGTTCTTCGTGACTGAGCGGTTAGAGCGTCGAACTACTACCGACGAATGCAAAGAGTTCCAGCTTGGAATCCCACTGCAGACCGATAGAGAATTTACAAACAAAATCAATATATGAACATGAGAGAAATGGATGAAAACAGGAACTGTGGTAATTCTCAGTCATGAAGTTCAATGCTCTCTTTTTCTTTTGGTCCAAAGAAAAAGGTGGTTTGAGGCCTTGAACAGTTGGGCAAATACAAAAACGTTTCCAAAATACTCCATTTCTTGACGTTGAAAACTATGTTGATTTTAAACGTGGAATAAACCGTTGAATAAGCGGACATATCGGTACATATACAACGTTAAAATTACATGGCGGGACAAACGTTGAATCCACCGTTTCTCAACGTTTGTGTGCTACTGGGAATAAGAGATCTCACAATTATAAAACGTCACAGTTTTTATTGGAAGGAGTCCGTTCATTTTTCATGGTGCAGAGAATAAAACTACGAATCATGCCCATAAGGTGAGGAGAAAATCTCGAGTAAATTGGATGCGGTAGAACTGCAAAGCGCAAGTGATTTAGCTTCGGATTCGTAATTTATTATGTGAGGGGTTTTCGAGTGGAACAATCAAGTCGATGGTTTCGTTGCTATATGACATGCGATAATGCACTATCAACAGCATCTATGAGAGGTGCAAATAGGTCACGGCGTTTCCTACGGACCTCTTATCCAGCAGTGTTGAATATGCCGTAGTTTGCCACAAACGAAGCCCTTTTTTGTTGCTTTTAATCAGATATTGATAATAATTCGATCCATGGACAAGAACAAGCTCTCATCTTCCGGAGTGACAAGAACAAGTTTTTCGACGATGAGTTTCTGACAGTCGCTAGCGTTGTATAATACTCACGTGTTGTTCTTCGCCTTCTCTGGAGCCTCATAGGCGAGAGTTCCTTCTTAGCATGAGGAATACACATGACCTCTATCGAGTCCATAACACGTTCCGTATCTATCTCTTGTCTGAAATCACCCAACAGATATGCATATTCTTGAATAATTTTCGGAGTTCGCACATTAGGTTTTCCTCCAAGCGTCTGGAATGTGTAGCTCAGCGTTACACGCTACAGATGTTTAGAGAAAACGCACTTTAACAGAGTTTGTCTGTTATCCATGTAGTCCTCACGTTATTATTGTTTCGGTTCAGCTGTATCTTAGCTTTAATTCATTTTAAAGTATCCCCCATCTTTCGTAAAACTAATTTACCAGCGTCTATTTCAACTGGATGTTTGTCCAGAATAAATTGCCGTTTTCAATTAGATCAGAATACATCTTCGTAAATCCATGGAGATGATAGTATCCTTGTCATCCACGTTGTGGGATCTTTGTAAGGATCAGAGTGCTTCTTTTGCTTGCACAAGATGTAAAAAATGTTCTCAGCTAACAATCTGTGTTAAATTATCGAGCATAATAAAACTTCCAATTATGTTTTTAACCTTAAGTATTACGCGGAGTCTGTCAGAATGCCTTTTCGCCATAACTTGCCGTTCCACCGCCTCTCCTGACATCGCGTCGTTAGTTTGTCCGCAATCTATTGTTCGGAGCCTGACAGACTCCGCGTAGTAGTTACGTCAGTGTTTTACCGGTATTTTCATTCATTATGTGAAAGTATATTTCTTTGTTTGCAGACACGTGGATGAAGTTTGGACAGTTCTTTTGCCATGGACTCACAGCCTGGGCTTGGCAGAAGAGTTAATGATCAAATTAACAATATGATCGGTGAAAATGTTCCAGCTGAAATAGAAAACAATGATATTGATTATGTACAGGAGGTAGAAAATAAGTGTTTTCCATTACTTCGTCGTACTATTGTGAAAGCTAATGACCCAAATTTTGATGAAAAACTTAAATACATGGTCGAGTATATACTTGCTGAGAATGACGTAAGTTTGGACGATGATGATAGTGACATTGATCCGGATTATGTGGAAGAAACAGACCATGACAGTGAAACAGAAGAAGAAGCAAGTGAAAACGAAGACGGGAAAGATAATACTGATCCACAGAGAATTAAAAATTCATACACCCTCTTCTTATTTTGAAATTATCCTTCACAGTAAAGTTAAGAATTACAACACTAATTTCAACAATAAGAGTAGATGGTAAATTATTATATTATATGAATTGTTCAAATTCTAGTAAATTTATTTTACCTGAGGGCGAATGAGATTTCGATATACATTAATAGCAAGCACAGAGCTAGTAGCTAACGCTACGCTATCCACGGTCGAAAGGACGGCTGCACTCACAGCACCAAGACCAAAGAAAGTAACTGCCCGAGGCACAAGATAGCGCAACGCTAAGGGCAGAACAACCGCTGCGTCAGCCTCAGTTATAGAAACTCCAAGTTCAGTTTCATTCCACGCTAAAAAGAAAGATAGAATAGGCTATGTTTAACAGAAAAATATGTAAATTAAAGTACATGAATAGTATGAATTGCACTGAATTTCACTCATGACATCTAGACAATTATGGCTCAGGGGGGCGATATAGGGTGAGGGGGAGGATTTGGAAATATGCGAATACCGGAATGGTACCTTCGAAAGTAGGATCTGTAGTAGTTTCGAAGATCATCCCGGCATTGACATGATTTAACTGAGAGAAAACCTGGGAAAAAACATCAGTCAGGATAGCATGCAGCTGGGATCGAATCTAGGATCTCCTGAATCTCTACATGAATAGTTAGCCTGGAGAATTCCTCAAATCTAACCGCGTGCTCTCGAATTCTTAAAACTTATTCACCTGAATTTCTGTATGGATATGAGTAAATAGTTGAATTCCTATCGCAAATGCTCCGGTCCCTACATAAATATAAAATCCTTCATTTGTGTTATGTATTCGAGAGACAGGTCTATCTCCGTCTATTTGAGATCATTATGCCTTTAGTTGTTACGTTTTATGTAGTATTAATGTTTTGTTTTGTGAAGGACAATTTTCAGTCTCCGCGTTTTAAAACTCTTTATACTAAAAACTCTATATATCTTTAGTTTTTATTCGTCGTCATGCTGGCCATTAACACCAGTATTTTATGTTTCTGAAGACCTTTTACATTTTCAGTTTTTATATTCTTTTAATTAATTAAGTAACAGTTACGTATTAACGTGACAAAGATAAGGGGCTTCCCCGTACTGGGACGGGCGGAAGCCATGGTGCTATTACTGCCCATAAAATTCATTTTATCTTCTCTTATCCTTAATTTTTATGTCTGTTTGTCCATCCGGAAATTTCGGTCCAGTCGGGCCCAGCCCTTTGTATTGGATTGAATTGTTCGATTTTTCTTTTTAAAATATTCGTATTTTTACCTATCTCAAAATCAATATATGAAGCATTCGCATCCCTTTACTCCTCACAACTTGGAATAAAAGAGAATCGAAATTTTCTCCCTATGTATTTCTTATGGAAGTTCTTTCTAGAGAATATTTGTCCAGTCACCCAGTAATTTCTACTGCACCGATTTTAACGAATAATTTTAAAATGTTCATCTTCATGCCTGGATATGTTACCAAGCATTCTGGTCGCAGAGGAATTCCGGGTCGCCGAGTTGTCATTAATGCCAACCAATTTCATGAAATTTTCAATTGCTTGCACACAGTTTGACATAACCACAACAAACGTAGCACACACACATTAGTCGACACAATAGAACAATTGTGTACCGTATCTCAAACCCCAATTGTCAGAGTTGCCAACCTATTTACACTAAATTCTACAAATCTATTTACTTATACGAATCTTCACGCGCCCATTGATTTACACCAAATTTTGCGTACGTAAACATTAGGTACTCGAACAGGCCATAAAAGCACTCCGGGCGCCGCAGTGTTGCGAACCAATTACAAAATAAAAATCGAATTGCTTCCACACCATTATACGGATCAGTACAAAATTTGACATTTAGATACTGACAGAGATCAGAGAGGTACTCCAGGCGCCATAAGCGTTACAGTTATCAGTGTTGCCAACCAATTTCAACAAGTCAATATTTCAATTTTGTTTTATATTATTGGACGCATCCACACCAAATATGGTATTTAGGTACTGGGACGGATCAGAGATATACTTCATGCGCATATGTGCCAGATTTATCAGTGTTATTAATCAATTTCAAAACTACAATATTTTATATTTCTTCCATGCTGTTGGATATATTCGCACCAAATTTTGTATTTATGTACTAAAGCAGGTGATGGAGTTACTTTGGATGTCACTGTTGGCATTCTAGCCAACCAACTTTATAAATACATTTCAAATTACTTCCATACCGTTTTAAGTATCCGTAACAAACTTGGCATAAACATTATTCGAATACTGTGGGTGTCCCAGACTGCAAGCACCTCAATTATCAGTGTTGCAAACCTATTTTAAAATTCAAATTTTCAAATCGTTCTTATACAGTTGGATAAATTCGCACTAAAGTTGGCATGAACAATATTCGACACCATAGAAAATATACTGTCCAAGTGCTCACTCTCTAACGATCCCAGTTTTCAGTGTTGCCAACCATTTTTAAATAGTACGGGCGGAGACCGTGAGATTAAGCTAGTTAATTTTATAAAATAGGTTGGCAACACTCACATGTAGGGTGTTTGGGGACGGTGACACCAAGATTATTTCTCTGTTGTCGAATAATATTTATGCCAATTTTGGTGGATATAAGTCTAACATGATGGAAGCAATTTGAGCGATCAATTTTTGAACAAATAGTTTGGCAGCACTGAACCACTACACAAATCGTTTGTTCTGGTGACTCTGAGCTAGTACACTGCAAACAATAGCTGTGTTAATTCAACACAATGCGTTGTCCCAGTGTGACTACCACTTTTTATGTATTAAATCAACATAACACACGGTGTCGATTTCGGTACTGGGAGAAAAAAAGATTACGGCTGCAGCGAGATTTGAACTTGGGAGTTTTAGTTAGAAGTTAAGCGTCTTACCGACTTGGCTAAATCGTCAAACAGAAAAGGCACTAGATGCAAATGATATCTAGTGAACATTTGAATTTAACGACTACACTACAGATTTAAACAATGTATAGGATCAAATATATGTTCCTCAACCCACAAACCAAACTAAGTTACTTGCACGACTTATCCCATAGTTTAATCCCTTCCTATTCGTCAATTGGGAACCAGATTTCCCATTCATTGAGAATCCATGTCTATGAAAGCAAGCAAGATGGCGACAGATAAACACTTGAGCAGCATTACTGCTTTCTTATCGTAACAATGTGTCAAATGCTACACTTGCTTTCATAGAAATTGAACATATTCTCAATAAATGGGAATTCTGATTCCTAATTGACAAATGGAAAAGTGATTAAATCATGGCATAAGTAGTGATAGTAACTTTGTTTGTGTTTGGGGTTCAGCAACATTTTTTATCCTCTATACTGGTTGAATGTAGTGCTCTTTCTGTGTGACGATTTAGCCAAGTCGGTAAGACGCTCGACTTCAATCTAACTGAGCAGCCCATGTTCAAATCTCGCTGTAGCCGTAATTTTGTTTCTCCCAGTACCGAAATCAACACCGTGTGTTGTGTTGATTTAACACAAAAAGTTGTAGTCACGCTGGGACACCGCATTGTGTTGAATTAAAACAACTATTTTTTTACTGTGTATAGTCAACCATTTTAATCACACCTCATCCATCAATCTACGCATTATTATTCCTGAGATTTAATTTCTGGACACGGATTAGCAACACTGACAATGAGGTGCTTGGGATGTGGACATCTTTCTATTGTTTCGGAAAATGTTTATTCCAAGTTTGGTGCTACTTCGTCTGACAAAATGGTAGCAATTTGAAAAAAAATATCTTAAAAATGAGTTTGCAACACACAACTGGGGTGCTTTGGGTCGGTGACACCCACAGTATTTTTCCCTTGTGTCGAATAATGTTTATGCCAAGTTTGGTACAGATAGGTCTAACGAAATGGAAGCATTTTAAACATTTGATTAAAAAATAATTAGCAACACAACAATTTTGCAGCAATGAAGATGATTCCGGTGGTCTGAGCTAGTCTTTCAACAACACCTCATTAACTCTCTACGCCTTGTTGTTCCTTAAATTTACAGGCGGATAGAGGGTTTATAAAGTCTCTTTTTTCTGTAGCTTCGTTATCAAGGAACCCAAAAATAAAAAATTGGGTCCGTTTGCGTCCACAAAACACTAAATTGTCCTGCCGGGACTCGAACCCGGGACCTTCGAGTCGTATTAATCCATAATGAAATCGATCAATTGAGAATCAACAATTTAACACTGTTTGGCCATAAGCGATGGAATTTACAAGTTTTTACTTAGCTTGCGAAGCGTAACTGCCCAAATGTATAGCATGATTGACACCAGACGTTTAACTTAAAAGGGACCATTACGATTTTGCAATTTGAGTTCTGAAAGTGCTTATCGCCATTCGACAGGTCATCCAAAGAAACCTCGAAAACGCATTTTTAGCTGCGGAACCTAAATAAGGATGGAGAGAAATAGAGTCAAAGCTAAGAAGGAGGCTCGGACACGACAAAATTGTAACGAGGACCATTGGGCCACGAGCGAAGATGTATCGACTCCTCTTCTTGTCGGGATGAGGTAGGAGAGAAGCTGTGGGAAGAGAGTCGGTCAGAGTAGAGTTTGAAGACATAATAAGAGTGGCTCGGCAGTTTGCAAGAAAATGAATTCGATGGCTGGAAACTCATATAGTATACCATTATGCCATTCGATAGAACAGCTAAGGAATCAATTTAACAAAATCGTAATGGTCTCTTGTGAAAAAGAAAACACACAGCTATCTGTTCAAAACTATATCTTGTGTTCCGGGACCAGTAATGTAACTACATGGCTCTGCGCCCCACAGACTTTTAGTTACTGAGTCACTACATCTGCGCCCCCAAAGCTCGTGCCCCCCTCCGCCTCGCAATGTAGTTTCCACGCCTTTGTTCGCAACATTTTTTACGCGGCTACATAAACTCTCAATTTCGAAGTTACAGTATAAGTACCTCTATAAGTCGAAGTTTCATTAAGGAACCTGTTTAACTCGAAATTTATGGAGTTGAACGATCTAAGCCAAACGAGATGACGCGTCAGATGCTTACGCCACTACCAATGCTGTACTTAAGAGTGGCTATTACGTCGTGATCAGCACACAGTTAAGTGTTTCTTTTACATGATGATGAAGCGAAAATGCAGGCCCCTAACTGTGGAAGAGAAAAGTCAGTCAATTCCGGCCCTCTATATCTCGAAGTTTCCTCTGAATAAGTCGAACCTCGCTAAGTCGAAATATTCGATGACTCGAATTTTGTCTTTTCCCCTTCAGATTCGAGTTATCGATGTTCCACTGTATAATTAATCGGCGAAGTATCTTCAAAGACACTTGGTCTAGGTCCTTTATACAAATCACATTAAATATAGTGAAAATTCTAGCACCCGACGATAAAGCAAAAATGGATATCACAAGTTATAACAGAGACAGTAAACCTCGCACGAGCGACTGCCCAATTCCAAAGAAAGCTTGACCAGGAGACAGGTCTATTGGATCCTCTACTGTTCGAATAACTGTTGACTGACCGTGTTGAATCTGAAGAGAACCGCTGCATGGCATGATAGGTGATCTACGATTGGCTCCGCCAAGTCAGACGCAACAGTCATGACGTCGCTTCCTGTGAACTTCACAGTGTTGGGTGAGGCATAGAGTATAGAAACATTTGTTCCTAATTGGTCTTAGAAATTTACTTTCTTTACAATTATATCCTTTATTTAAATTATTTTTGAATGTTTTAATTTTGCAGTTGTAGCGATACACCACCCTCCAACCTAAGGCGGTGCCTTACAAAAATAACATTCCAAATTTGAAAAAATCAAACATTTTTCTACAATAATGCCAATTTTCACATTAATTGATTTAAAAAAAATTAACTTCTGCCTTTATGTTCCTGCTAAAGATATTTATCGAGATTTTCTTTTAAGTGACTTTCGGAAGGGGAGCTGTAGCCCCACATAAGTCACTGGTACATGCTAGGAACATCGAAGTATTAATTTTGTGACTTTTGCGATCTGACGCTCTCTGGCATTCCCCAAATAAAATATTTTATTTTGTAACACACCACCCACCCCTTTGATACGCCCCTGACCCCCCCCCCAAAGAAGTGGGGCCTTACTAAAAATAATGTTCTAGATACCTGTACTAGCATTGCGGATGAGTGTTATTGAATTTTGTAACTAATAATACTTATTTGTCGCAAAATCCTTATAAATAATTGCTGGAGAAATCTGCTTCCAAAATTTAACATTGAATCTCCCATAAGGAAAATGAACTTTTGTGTTTATGCCCCCCAAAAGGGGGCTAAACGGTGATTTTCTGTAATTTACTTGAGAATTTAAAAAAAATCAGACATTTTTCAATAAGAATTCAGAATTTCACATTAATATCGTGAAAACTTCATTTTTTCCCAGTGCTGTAGAAAATAACACGAATTATGGAACAGTCTATATATATATATATATATATATATATATATATATAGATAGATAGATAGATAGATAGATAGATAGATAGATAGATAGATAGATATATAAAGTTCTCATTATGACTGTCAGTTTACCGTGATTGCTCACTATTTATATTTTTATCTCTTGTCGTATATGAAGGGGTGTATACACGTCGTGTATATTCTGTGTACACCTCCTGTCAAGTATGCCTTACTCTATTTATGTGTTGATATGCATACTTTCTGTACATCTTTCGCCCAGTAGGTTGCGATGGACTCCATTAGAAGATTTCTGTGCGAGTTTCTTGGTTTTCCAGCTTCCCTTTAAACATTAGTTTCATAACCATTTGCTTCCCTAATTGCTCTTATAATTTATTTTCTTTTATCTATTTCCTTTATTTCAATTATATTTTAAATCTTTCAATTTTTCGATTGTAGCAATGCACCTTCATATTCTTGCTTTCCTTGGATGTCTAGCCCCCGCTGATTATTTTCTGAGTTTGATAGTGATGTTCTATCTTGATTTAAGTTTGCTTATTGCACAGCTTTGTTTTGCGGTCAGGTTTCAATTTGTTCTGATTTTAAGGGGTACTAAAATCTCTCCTGTAGATGTCCAGCATGCTCTTGTATGCAATGGACGATATGTATAGTTCCAAATTACTTTCCCTTATTTTTTGCGCGCATCATTTGATATTTCTGTAAATTTCTTTTTGTCTTACGTAGTGCCCTCTGGTAATACTTATCCATGTTCTGCCTGAAAATTTTCACAGATTTATGAGGGTTAAAGTATTCGGTTTAGTTGTGGGGAAGTACGAAAGGTTCGTCGTCTAAGACTTCTTTCTACCTCTTGTTTAGTTAAATCCTTCTTTGTCAGGTTGTATATGATAGATTCTTTCATTCTGATGTACTTGGTTGTGGGTCTTTCTCTTTTCCTCTCTTATCCTATGCAAGTTGTCGGAGTTGTTGTTTGGAGCTTCATTTATTATAATTTTCTGTCTGTTTCTATCTGTCTTTTCAGAATGTTTTGTTGGTCCTGAAGACAACGGTTATTTTATGTTGCAGTTTTAATCCTTTTTTTATTTCCAACAGGTCCTCTATGATTTCTCTCCTGTCGCGTTGTCTGCTTGTCTCTCTCGTATGTTCTCTGTCTTTTGAGAATAGGGGTCTCGTTTTTTGAAGTCTTGTTTGTTGGTTGTAGATTTCTCTTCAGGTAGTCCAGAGCGAAGTCCAATTGGCACGTTGGACTATTTCCTCGTGGCCTCCGAACCAAAGCGGGCTTTTCACTCTTCCAAATTGAATTCCAACTTTGCTTCCAATTTCAATACTAACTGTCTGTAGTGGATGGTAACCTCCTCGCTGCCCCGCAGAATAACTGTGATGTTCTCTTCGAAATTATATATCGCTTTGACGAACTCAACCAAACTGAAGCTAGGTTTCTGGATCCTTATTAAGGTCTGCTATCTCGTATCCTTCTCCTGATCTTTGTCTTGTAGTACTAGAGAAGGCACCATTTGCAAAATAGCTTTCGCAGTGTTCTGGAGCCTTCTTCCTGGTCACCTCTCAACATATAATTTGGCCTAGAGGAACCAGCTTCGCCCCTGCTCGCTTCCTGGGCTTCCAGATGGTGTTTATCTCGATTATTTCGCTTCTCTCTTCGTCGTTTTCTTGTTGTCCAAGGTGTCGTTCAGCTCCAAATATTCCATAGGTATTTCTGCTTTAAGTATGTCCACATTGTACTAAGAAATACAGTTTCTACAAGATCGCTTTATAGGCAGTGTATAGTTTTGTACTTCGAAGTACAAGTAAGGTAGCCCGGGTCTATTTCGATCAAAGGGCTATATCGATGAGGGGGCAAAAACAGGTCAATACGATTATGGTTTATGAGATTCTTTTTCAGTCTTCATTCTATCGACTGAAGTATTATTGAAGGAAAATCTTGCAACTCATGACTGTAAAGATCTGTTGTTGTTTTTTTCTAATCGACACAGCTCCTTCTGATCGAAATAGACCCGGACTACCCTATATAAAAACACAGTTTGCAGTAATACCAATGGCATGATGAATTCCACATTTTCTATAATTCTTTCAAGATATCTGCAACCTTCAGCTCGCTGCTCCTGAATAGTAAGGCAACAAGTGCCAGTGATAAGTGAAATTGAAGTTGCCCGTAAATGTTAGTCAGGGAACAACCTGCAGGGGTTACTTGTAATTCTATATTTAGAAGAAGGTCATTTAAATATTATGTAAAATATAATAGGAATATGTTTTCGTATGTTATTTTGTTCACGCATATTTCCTGAAAGTAATTCGTGTAGTAGGTCTCAGTGATTATTTTCGTCTAAAACTTAACTAGTAGTCCGCTGCATACCATTATGCATAACTTTTAGTGATCCATGTAAATACATATTATTATTATGAAAATTAGTAGTTTATGATTCATAGCCATTTCCCATCCAAGTATAATAATTCTTAATTCTAGTTTATCTTGATATAAGGTAAATCTGTAATATTGTTATGTTCCTGCCTGTCAGAAATAATTTGCAATGAACTTCATAATATATAACTTCCTAATTACACAGAAAGAATTTAATATAGATTTTTCTTACATCCCCCTGGAGATTTTAATACCACCTAAACGAAAAATTCTGGGGGGAAAGCCTGCTGATATATCTGGTTATATCTTTCATCTCACTTCTCTTTGATTTTGTGAGGGCTATTTTCTGTTTCTGTAAATTTCTTTTTACTTCACATAGTGTCCTCTCCTATTGCCTATCCAGGTTCTGCCTGAAAATTTTCCACAGCCTTTATAAGGGTTGAAAGTATTCGGTTTAAGTCTGGGGTATAACGGAAAATCCGTTCACTAAGACTTCTATCTTATTTGTAGTTGAATTCTTCTTCGTCAGATTATAAATGAGAGATTCATTTATTTTGATTTTCTTGGTTGTGAGTCTGCTTCTTTTGCTCTATTTTTTTATGCAACTTGTGGAAAATGTTATTTGGAGAAGAAAATGAGGTTTTGTCTTTGTGAAAGACATTTTTAACTTCCCAGGATGTTTTGCTGTTTCTAAAAATGGCGGTGCTTTTATGTTTCGGTTTTAATTCCTTTTTTCAGCAGGTTCTCTATATTGTCTCTTCTGGGACGTCTGGCTGGCGATTTCTACTTGTCCCTCTCACATGTTCACTATCTTTTGACAGTAGGGGCATCGTTTTTTTCAGTCTTGTTGGTTGGTTGTAACATTCTCTTCAGGGAGTCCAGCACGAAGTCCAATTAAGGCGTAGGACTACTTCCTTCGTGGCCTCCGAATCAAAGCAGGCTCTGCACTTTTCCAAATTGAATTCCCACTCTTCTTCGAACCTCGGGACTAACTGTCTGCAGTAGATGGTAACCTCCTCGTTGGTACTTAATTCCGCTCTCTGCAGCTGTGATGTTCTCTTCGAAATTGCTGTTACTTTCGTGATCTCAAATTCAAGTCAGGTTTTGAAAGCCTTATTAAGATCTGCTATCTTCCATCCCTCTCCTGATATCTGATTCGTAGTGCTTACCAAGGTGCGATTTGCATAACAGCTTGCGCGGTATTCTGAAGCCTTCTTCCTGGTCACATCTCAATCTATAGTTTGCCCTAGAGGGGCCATTTTCGTCCCTGTTGGCTTGCTTAGGCCTCGATGGGTTCGACTTCGCTATTTTGCTTCTCTCTTCAATATTTTCTTGTTGTCCAACCTCCATGTCCTGTGTGTCGTTAAAGTGTCATTTAGCTCCGTCAGGTCATGGATATGTATGTGTTAAGTGTGTCCATAATGTACTATATTGTACAGATTTTACTAAATCGCTTTACACACAAGATTTGGTTTTGTACTAAGAGGCCCGGCTATGTCGATCGTGGGAGATATAAAAAATGTCAATACGATTATGTTTTGTGAAATTCTTTTTCAGTCTTCACTCTATCGGCTGAGGAATTACCATTGGAGGGAAATCTCGCAACTCATGACGGCATTGACCTATTTTTCTTCTGATCGAAATAGACCCGGGCCACCCTACGTAAAACCACATTTTGCAGTAATACCAATGGTATGAAGAGTTCCACATTTTCTATAATTCTTTCAAGATAACTGCAACCTTCAGCTCACTGTCTCAAAATAGCAGGGCATCAACTACTTCGAACAACTGCACTCTTCAGCCATTCTAGTATTATTATATCTTGCAGTGTCAGTGTAAGTTGAGTTGAACTTAGTCATGATTTTATATTATTAAAGAAACTTGGTCATTTAAATACACCCTGTATTATGTAAAATATAATATAGACATACTTTTATATGTTTATTTTGTTCACACATTTCTTTAAAGTAATTGGTATAGTAGGTCGCACTGCTAATTTCCTCTAAAAGTTGTACGCAATTGTCCATATGTTAGTGATCCATGTAAATGCATAGTATTGTTATGGAACTTAACAGTTTATGAAACCGGCAATTTCCATCGAAGTACAAATAATTATTCTTAATTCCAGTTTATCTTGATACAACGTAAACATGTAATATTGTTGGGTTCCTGCCTGACAGAAGTAGTTTGTAAAGAGCTTCATAATATATTAGTTCCTAACTACATAAAGAGAAGTTCATATTGATTTTTCTTTTATCCCCCTCTAATAATTTCAATACTCCCAAAATGAAAATTTTTGGGGGAATGCCGAACAGACTCCATTCCTATAGTTTCCCTCAGACCATACCGGCCTGATTACAAAAAGGAAAAGGAGCAGAGACAGCTCCTTTTTAGGTTCCACAGATAAAAATTCTGTTTACGGCGTTTCTTTAGAAACCCTATCGAATGGTGCTAAGCATTTTCTAATACCAAATTCAGAAAATCATAATGGTCCCTTGTTAGTATTGCTCATAATCTAGTTTCTAAATGAAAGAAAATATTTTCTGCCCATTATCCATAAATTATTAGAACAATCCTCAATAATATGGCATTTGCTAAAATGAGAATAAACACACATTCATATGTGGATAAAGGATTAGATTATGCACTGATTTCAGCGAACATACCATCATGTGATCTACACTACAAGAAGGTGGTTGATCTGTTAAGATCTTGATTTTGTGAATGTAGGTACCAGTAATTGTTATACGAAAATGTATACCCTACCCCTTGTAACTCAAGTCTCATGCTCCATTTAGGTCTTCATAGTTTGTCTCTATGAATGGTGATTAAATGCTACGTCCATGGGTTGCTTTTACCTTAAGCTGTTTTCCAACAAAAGCCTTCTCGCACTGTAAGCTCGTTTTCGTAGTCCTGGTCACTTATTATTAGGCTACATTAATGAAAATATGCAACTTTGTGAAATACAAGTACTATGAATTAAATTTATAAATAATGGTTTCCTTACCTACGTGTTTCGCTATGCCACCAACCAAAACAGGCGGAATAAGCATAATCCAATAGAAAGATGTAGTTATTAAAGTCATCGGAAGAATATGCTTAGATGACTTGAGGGAGCACACTCGTTGATAATAGCACTGAAATTGTTTTGCAAAAGAAAAGCATGTAAAAACATTTTTAATTTTATGCAATTTGCATTTCATAAAACATAATTTTGATATCTCTATTTGCTATTTCTAAAACATATTTGTATATTAATCATCCTACTCACGTAACACTTTCATGATGACTACTCCTTAATATACATAGCAGCAGATTATCAAAGAAAATAAGATATGCAAACTAGTAGAATTTGTGACGTTACCCACATCCTTCAAACAGACCTGTTGCCAGCCGACCTTAGGGGAAGCCGAGCAAAATTTAGAGGGGGCTAGTCGATATATCGAAGAGATTCCATCTGCGGAAAGATTTTTTAAAGACGTAGTTGCATAACAAACAGGAGTAAATTACACATATTTCAACGAACGTTTCTGTATTTTTTATCCGTAAAAGAGCTTGTCCTTACTTGAAGTTATTATGTTTATCATCTGTATTCATACCGAAAGTCGTCTTATTCCTGCTTATTTCGATCCACATTTATTCCAGAGAATGTCGGAGAATTCCCTATTTCCTTTCGGGAATCTCTTGAGCATCCATTACATAATTTTGGAATACGCAGTTTTGGATAAAGCAGGATTTATGTCTTTGAGCGTACCATTCCGCCTCAGTTCTAGTGTTAATGGTATTGAAAACATCAAACTTTAGAGTTCGTTTTCCCACACTTTCGACAGGCTATAGCGCTGAAACGAAGCGTTGTGCACCCTCGATGATCTACACATTTTTTATTTTCATGTCAGAAATTTCGTGAGGTAGGTTTGTCTTGGTTGTTTTGCATATATATCGCATTACCTCGCTGCATATGTATATCGCACATAGTTTTCGCTGATAAGGCATGATCACGCAAAAGTTACAGAGAAACGCTAACGTGCAACGGCTATAGCTATTAGACCTGATTTAACCCAGGTCCGTCACCAATCAAAATCTGTTAAAGGGGGTATGATAGTTTAGAGTAACGAGCTTTTCTTGAACTGTATAAGCGAATATATTACGGGAAATTATCGCACTATTATTCAAAATTGATTTATAAGAATAGTATTATTATTTCCAGAAATTTAAGATAGCTACAGTTTGGAATCATTATCTATTTCTCTATTCAAATCGAGACAATCAGGCCAGTCTCGGTTTCGACACTAGCCTACAGTTTCGGTCGCAAAACCTTAACATGTGATTTGAGAATATTATAGCCTGATCATCGGGGATCCGAAGACAGCATCCTTAGAATTCAATCAACACTGGCTTATATGTGTAGTTTGTTCAGTGAAACTTAATTGTGTAGCTTCGCTATATTTTTGTATGCTCTGTAACTCATATGTTCTATACCGTTGTACTCAATGAACATCCTGTACGTCTGAAGAACGCAATAGATTATGATTAAATTATGATTATCTAGCTAAAAGGACTTCACGCTTCATGAATAAATCTGGACCACAATAAGCTTCCTCTTTTAGCTCAAGTGTTTCTAAGGACGATGTTTTAGATTCCGCAGTGTAGCGTTTGTCCGTCTGTCTCTCACAAACCAACTGTTATATCGATAATAATAAAGAAAATTTTCGTTTCATATCTTTGTTGTTTGGTTCTTTCATTTCTTTACAAATTGAATCAAAGCCTGTTTTGACTATTTGTAGATTTCTTTCCATTGAGGCATTTTCTGTATAAAGTATCATGAAAAGAGGATTTCATTTTCTCGTGCTTATCGTGCGTAAAACCTTTGAAAATATTCCTAATCATTGTGTTTTAAAAAATCCATTTGTTTACAGTGTTTTTTTTAAGTATAGCAGAAAATCAACCTGCTATCTTTTTAGTGTTTCGCCTAAGCGACAGGTCCTTTCAAGCCAGTTCTTTCTTCTCGTTATTTTCTATTTCCCCACCCATGATTGGACTAAATACACAGATGTTTGCGGAGAATCTTGTTGTAATATTTGCTTCTGGAATTTTGTGGAATTTTGATTTTATTATTTCTTTATTTTCTTAAACATTTTTTATATATTTGCATTATAAGGAGTTGAGCAGCTCCTGCGGTCTCTAAGCTGTTTTTGTGTTTTTCTGTGTTTTCTGGAAAAAACCATCCCTATATTTTTAGGGGAAGTTTGCCGACTTCCTGTGGGAATATTAGTTATTTACCTCAGGCAGGAAACGACTTAATGTTCCCAGAGTTTTTTTGCTGTGTTAGCTACGCTTTATATTGAAAAGAAAATTTAAGTTGATGGTATAGGTAGAGAGAAAGTATAGTTTTTTATAAGAAATTAACTTCAGGTGACACTCGTAAACACACCTCATTTCTTCTCTAATTTTATAAAAATTGTCACGCACATTCCGAATCGCATCCGATATTCTAATAATACTCTTGTATTATCGCAATTATCGCAAGACATCGGCAAACATCATGTTCGGATGAGCTGCTCAGGAACGCCGTGGAAGTGAACAATCGGAAAAATGTTCGTGCAATTGCAGACGAGTGAGACATACACCATACTACTGTCAGTCGGCGGCTCCGTGTGATGTGTAAGGGGACAAAGTTAACAAATGGGTGCTACATGAGTTAACACCGGCCAACAAGAATTGCCGTCTAGAGGTGTGCAGTTCTCCGAGTGTGAAGAACAATCGGGAAGGTTTCCTGCATGATTGTCACTTCAGCTGAAAAGTGGATCTGCTATAACAATAGTAAACGGTCAGGAAAATGGTTGCATCGTGATCAACATTCAGGACGGTGTTCGAAACACCTCTCCACCCACGGGAAATGTTATTGCTGGACGGTCGTCTATGATGGGAGTGATCCATCATGTCTTTCTGAGGCGAGGTGAAACCAGCACTGCAGATCGTTACAGTGCTAAACTCCATGAAATGTAAACTTGTCCGCAAGCCAATGGTCATTGGTCAGCAGATATGGCATCCCCTCATGTCGCATGAAAATGTCCGCCTACACCTTGCGCAAAGAACGGTGCAAGCTCTCCATGAGTTGCAGTATGAAACCCTTCGTCACCCGCCGTATTCCCCCCATATCTCTCCCACTGACTACCACTTCTTCCGGCATTTGTTGGCAGGGAAGACCTTCCCTGATGATCGGGTGGTGCAACATGCAGTTGAGGACTTCTTCGCATCGTAGACTTCAGACTTCTTTCGCCACAGAATCCAATCGTTGACAAAGCGATGGCAACAGTGTGTGGCTAAAGACAGCGACTATTTTTATTAACCCGGTTATGTAGTTTTCATTTTTTGGGTCTTTGGACATGACCTGACACTCTGAGGTGGACAAATTATTCGCACTAACCTAATAAATGTCTAGCGCTTTGTATAACTGAATGGATACAGTAAACGCGTTTTAAAGTCTCACCTTTTCAGACATTATGTATTTAGTATGTCATTAATATACAGTTATGTTATACCAATCAAAATAACTTGTCCTTAATTCTAGTTGCATGTTCATGTTCATGGGCTTCAAGTTCCATGATATGCAGAGATGTCCCGAGGTACATCACCCCTATGTACCTCGGGACGCTTTTGCAGAGTCTTTGAAAACAGAATAGTGTAGTAACAACTTAAGGAATGTACCAATTTTATTTTTTAATAAATGACCCAAACATCAACGTATCATACAATTCACTCAACGACATGCCTGGGTTAAACATTATTAAGAAATCGGATATTTAAAATAATGTCCAAAGGCTTGCCCTATTCAGGTCCGTATAACCGAATTGACAGAAGCGTGGTAGGTCATTTACTATTCTGAGCAAATTAGAGAAAAAATAGTAGTATAATTGTAACTGAAGGCGTTACCTGCCATGGTAGTCCTCCACAGAAGAAAACGAGGAAATGATCGATGTATAAGCCAGCGTCATCTAATGCCACCGAACCAAACCAATCTTTGGCTTCTCCATAACCTCCTTCCTTCACTGCTCTGCTTGTTAAAATGAATGGTAAACTAATAAACTGTAAAAGGTAATAATGAAAGCAATAACTATATTGCAAGCGTCATGAGCACTTACTTCTAGAAAATTTACATTTACATAATTTGATATTTAGATCAGAGGAAGATAGAGATTGTAAGTAACAGACCAATGGCTCACAAATGTCTACAATAAATTGTTACACATACTAACTGACATGCATATAAAAATAATCACACCTAATACAAAAATTGTATTATTTTCAAATCAGGGACGGCGCTAGGGGGAGGCGGTCACCTCCTTAATTTTCACTTTCGCCTTCTCAAGAAAAATGGGAAACTAACTGTTGTAAAATAGTTCAGTGACGTACTGGAAACAACGTCTTTCATCATCGCATTTTGACAAAATTCGATCAACAGTTTATTATGAAGGACATTTTTCTATAATCCATTATTTCATAGATTCCACATGCTTCAAGTATTTTCACGGATATAATACATAAGAAATATAAAATATGAAATATTGTTGCATTTCAAAAGTGTATGAAGGCATAACTAAATCGCTTCCAAGGGACCTGTAGATGTATATATTTATATATTAACACGCTAGCGGCCATAATTTTGAAGATATTTGAACCAAATTTTGATATGTTATTTCTAGGCTTAATAGCTCGGATAAGTTTATTAATGAGCAAAATCGGCCCAAGGGGGTGGTCGGGTTGAAATTTTGAAAATATATATATCCATATACTGACTGACTCATCCATATAAATTCACAGGCCAAACTACTGGAGCTAGAAATACCAAATTTGTTATGAAGGTGTAGGACCATCAGCACGTAAAGGAAAAATTCGGTATTTTGAAAAAGTCGCCACCTTGTATCCAAAATGATCGCCAAACCCATTGTTGTATAGAATAGAGAGCTTCAACAGCTGGAGCTAGCTAGATTAAATTTGGCATGAAGGTATAACATATCCAGTAGATTGCGAAAATATTACAAAATGTATCCAGAGACGCTATCTTGGTTACAAAATGGCGTACTCTAAAAATCAATTTTCCACACCGTTTGAGCTAGAGATACAAAATTTGGTATGAAGGTACATGGTGACTAATAGGTTGAGAAAATATTGAAAAATGTTGAACACGTTGCCATCTTGGATCCAAAATGGCCGCCGCACCCACTGTTGTATAGAATATACAACGTAAACGGCTGGGATTACTGAAATGAAATTTGGTGTGAAGATACAATATCACTAGTAAATTACGAAAATGTTATATGATGTATCCAAAGACGCCATCTTGGATCCAAAATGGCGGACCTAAAAATCCATTTTCGACACCGGTTGAGCTAGAGATACGAAATTTGGCATAAAGGTATATCTTAAAATGTCTTTATTCATCCTTCGGGTCGAATTATCGCGTTGCAAGTTAAATCTATACATTTGTTTTGTTACCTTCAGGTAGACAGGTACGCGCAATAAAAGATTACGTAAACAGATGACCGCTAATGATCTTAGTTTGGAAATACAATGTCGCCATAGTGACAATATACTCTTGGTTAGTGATTTTAACACGACGATAACAGTTCATGATTCATTAAGAGGCCTCAATGTTAGTCCTGAACTTACTCAATTGTTAGGAAATTTCAATATGTTAGATTTATGGTCCTATAAATATCAGGCCCAAGATGGAGCCACCTATTTTTACCATCAGGGTTGGTCACGTATTGATCTTCAATTATGTACCCGGTCTATGCTTCCATATTTATGTAATATTAAGGTAGTTACTATGAGCCATTCAAATCATCGTTGTGTACTCTCCCAGTACAAGGGGGCTTTAGGTAAACACCTTGTTAAATCTCCTTATTGGAAGTTAAATGCTCGTCAGTTAACACATCCTGATTACCAACGTGTAGTTTCAAAAATTATTAATCCGTATCATGTTAGCCAATGCGATCAGTCTCATCCAACGAAAGTATGGCTTAAAAAAGTACATTTGAATCGATAAAATTCTCACAGAATACTACCCGCGACCAGAAAAAAACAAACAAATTATTTGTATACAATGCTTACCAGATTTAATCGCTTGATGCCTCACCATCATGCACAACTTGTAAATGTAAAGAAATTACAGGCTGTTATCAGGTTGGCACATATAAAACTTTATTCTGGTATTGAATAAGAAGCAAATTGCAAAAGGTTGGTCTGACTGAAATACCGCGTAAAATTCATGTTATTAATGAGCGAAAACTCGCTTAAAGGCAGTTTATCAATACTTTTGTCAATCAAGAAGGTGAATACACTTATGGATTTATATAAACCTACGCGCCAACATTATAAAGATATGTTTTAAAAACGCATATATGTGATTATTATACTACAAAACAGTCCTCTTGGTACAGTTTAAATGAGGATGAGAGTACATTAATAGGTCAACTTTTTTCTTTAGAAGTAACTCATGCTATTGAAATGCTTAATTCTATGGCTGCGGAAGTACCGGATGGAATTAGTCACGTCTTCTATCGGCAATTTAAGGAGATATTGGCTCTACATATAGTAGAAGTATTTAATTCTTTCTTAAGTGGTACTTTTATTCATTCTGAATTCACTGATTATGTTGGAGTTTTTGCTGCCCAAACCTAATTCAGGTCAATCATCTTCCAAATATCGCTTAATTGCATTACTTAACGCTGATTATAAGCTGCTTAACCGTGTGATTATGAATAGAATTAATCCACACATGACTAAACTTTTAGACCCGGCTCAAACTGGGATTTCTGGTGCTGGACTAATTCATGTCTCTCTAGCCTTCTTACGGAACAGTTTGCATACGCGCACAAAAAATGTAGTTGACGACTTTAGCATCTACCTGGGTGGCGAGTCGCCCGCGTTTGATACTATAATTTTAAATTATTTACATGCCATTCTTCTAGAATTAAATTTTCCGGAAAATATTGGATCATTATTATTTTGATGCTATTATAACCGTAAGAAGTTATTATCAATAAACGACTTATGTTACCATTTTCTGTCCAACAAGGGAATGCTCTTTCATGTTTTCTTTGGTGTTTATGACCTATATTAGAAATATTACTAAAGTTATTTTATTAAAGAATAGACTTGAGTGGAAACGGCAGAGGAAAGAAAGTAAGGCCTGGCTAGCGTAGAGAGTAGACAGGCGCTTACGATGATGCCAACTTTCCTCCTCCTCCCCTCTCTCTCTCTCTCTCACACACACACACACACACACCCTCTGTGTGTATATATCCCTCTATTGTTTGAGTCTGGCAAAATTATCAATCGTGTTTTCGAGACAAAATGTATTGTGTGTTGTTATAAGTCCGGAATTTGAGGGTTGTGACCAGAAAAAGATAATAAAAGTCGCGAATTTCATCAAAAACTGCAATATAGTTTAACTTAATATGAACATTTGAAGTAAATTTTATATTTGTTTCGCTGTGGGGCTCTTGAGCGTTCATAATCAATGATGAACTAATGAATAATAGCTTAGTTGTAATAATTTAAATCATAAGTTATTGCATCTTAAGAAATATCATAGCAAGTAAGTTATAACGGCTCAACACTCGGAAATTAAACAAGAATTGGTACTATTTTTTTAATTTTTAAAGAGGAAGTATTTTTTTTAATAAAACGCAACTTTTAAGATAAATTTATGCCTGAGTATTTTTTTTCAATACAGGTACATTGTCCACATTTGGAGCGAGGCTCTGGAAATAACTGGAAGTATGATTCAGCATTCGACTAGCGAAACTGAGAATTTGATGTTATTTATAGCCGTTTTGCAAGTTTCGTTCAGGCCGGATAGGGTAGGGTAGAGGATATTAGAAGGAAGTAGGACAGGGCCTAATTTGAAGGTATTATCCCGACAATTGACTGGTGTGTTGAGTAAAACCATGGAAAATTCTCAGGATGGGCGACCTCTAGGATTTATTTCAGAACCTTCCAATTGCTAAGCCAACACTATATAAATTGTGCAACAGCCGCTCGGTAGGTAAAAGTGAGAAATGATATTGGGAACATCAGGCAGATTGGTGGATCTCCGAATTTTAAACAAGGAGTTGCTGGCAGGGGTTACTGGCAGAATCCCTGAACAAGGAATATTCTAGGGACACTTCCCCACCCAAACGGGGAATATACCTGTTTTGCATGGTCTCACTCAACCAGTTCCTTTCCGAAGCAATTGGTCCTCGGGGGGTAGTATTTTTCTTCGAATATGTCATAGACAACTCCATGATATTTGTCGCCTGATGTGTTCACCCTGTCATGTTAAAAGAAGAAAATGGACCAATGTCCTCCCATTGAAAATAATTAATGTATTTGCTTATTTTCAGTTTGAAAGGAATTGAACTCTATTGGTTTATATCATATTTACATTCCATTACATAGATGCATTCCATTTGACCAGGATTGAGGAGTATGAGCGAACAAAAGTCTATTTGTTATCTTTTAACATAGCACATAGAATTTTGTTCGCGCATGCGCCTCAATTAATGAAAAACAGATTTAAATTAATTTTCTCTTATAGAATTTTAAACCAGTTTCTTTACATCTTTGTTTACCAGGTGCGTAAATATGAAACCGGAATTTATGTACAGAAAAGACACAGTGATTGGATGACAACGTTAAGAACGATTTTATTCGAAGTATTGGCCATCGCTAGCGATACATTTCTGCCATCGGTCCGGCAATGTGTGGATGCCAGACCAAAAAAACTGTGCCTGTTGTGCTGCAAATCAGTCATCAAGCTATTTTCGTACATTTTCGTAAGATGTGAAGCGCTGGTCAGCAAATGCGTGTCTCATGGATGAAAATAAGTGAAAATCGGAAGACGCATGCGGAAGGATTTCCCAGCCAAACGTCGCAATCTTTTCCTTGCTGTATGGGAGGGTGCATTATCGTGAAGCACAATCACTTTATGTTGTCTTTGGTCATATTCTGGTCATTTTTCACGCAAATCTTGATACAAATCAATCATTTGTTCTCGGTAACGTTGGGTATTAACGGTTTCGCCAGGTTTCAACAGTTCATAATAGATCACTCCCTTCTGATCCCACCAAACACAAAGCATTGTCTTCCGTCCATAACGATTTGGTCTTGCAGTCGATGTCGCCGGTTCTCCTGGAGTTACCCATGATCTTTTACGCTTAGGATTCTCGTAATAGGTCCATTTTTCGTCACCAGTCACAATGCGACGGAGAAATGATTTCCTTTTGTATCTGGCGAGCAGAATTTCGCAAGTGGTTTCTCGGTTTTCCTGCTGTCGTTCAGTCAACTTCTGAATCTTGCCCATGGCTTTTAAACGTATGGCAACGGCTTCTCGTGTCACTGATCCGCGAGTTGTTGTTGCGTTTGAGCGTCATCCTCATCCAACAAAGCTTGCTATTCGCTGTCTGCAAACTTTTTCGGTGGTCTTCCACGTTCTTCGTTTCTCACGTCAAAATCGCCACTTTTAAATAAATCACAGTAGAGTGAACAAAATTTACTTTTCGAATGCGGTTTTAAAATATTCATACGCATAGTTATTTCTTATGACTAACACATAACACAGTCACACACTATTTGTCAATCACAATGGAAGCGGAGAAGAAAAAAAGGCTTTCCTTGACGGTGTTTAGGAGCGAAGACAACATGTGAGCACAACGTAGCCCAGTGAGGAAATAACACGTGGCAACAGTGTGTATGACGTTTGGCTAACCATCCAATGCAGCGACTTTCCCTTCTTGTTCGTAGGCGGGCAAAACAGAACATAGAGGTCGATACTCTCCCTATTTGTAGTATAGTAAATTAGCGGGAATTAACCTTACTGGTGTTAGACTTTCAGTCATTAATTATTTGGATGACACGCTTTATATTTTTCGTAATTTACAAGGAATGGACATGATTCAACATGAGCTCATATCTTTTGAAGAAGCATATAATATTAATAATAATAAAAATAAATCTAAGATCATGCATACCAATACTTTCAGGAGAGGTTTTTATGCGCAATAAGGTCTTGAAACCAATAGATTAAAATTTCTTGGAATTACTTTTACTTCTAATACAAAGGAAGCAATAGTAATAAACAAATTAACTCCTTATCCAAGTGGTGGGAGGTGCTATTGCATCATATCGCAACTTATTTGATACCTTAATTGCTAGAGCTCAATTTTGTAATTGTTTTATCTATAGCAAATGTATACATATCCTACAGCTGTTTCCTATGTTCAAAAACACAATGGCACGCATAGCTACATTAACTGGGTATTTTTTGTGGGAGTCATATCCCATAAAATTAAATCGTAATAAATGTTATTTACTGGTAGAATGTGGTGGATTAAATCTGAAACATTTATGGTGGCAAGCTAAGGCTTGAACAGAACCATCGAAATTATAACAATTTACTATAATTCCATTTCTGGTCACCTATTTAATGCGGTCATGTCATTAATTGATCTCCATTTGACTCTTAATTTACTGTCCTGGGCGATTTTAGTTTACTACTTAGTGGACGAATTTATTGTTATAACGTACTCAATTAAAGGCAAAGTTGCATTGGAGAACATGACTGCCAGATACATTTGTGATTGGTTAATGGATGCTAATTTTCATCATGTGCCAAAAATTCAGTTGAAAAATCCGCTGTTTGACCTAAGTGATATGTTTCAAGATTTAAGTCTCTTTACTCCTCAATTATTTAATACTGCTTTTCAATTTATTCATCAACTTATTCCTACACAAGTTAATTTACGTAAGAGAGGTTTAGCAGCTTCTACATGATGTGAATTTTGTTTCAAAGAGGATAATTTGTCCCATAAACTATTTTCATGTCATAATAATGTACAATTGTGGGTATTTTATAAGAGAACTGTTTAGCGGCAATGGCAATATCCACTTTCTGACATTTGGACATGGATATTTCCACCAGTGTTTGCCGTTTTCTCTAAGGTTAAAAGAAGACTACTTTTTTGGTTGACAGTGCAAACCATTGAATATAGTCTGACCGTACACCCACAAATGTCATATGCAATGTATATTTATCACTTGCAATGTTCGTTTGCTGCTTTATCAGTTAAACACAAACTCAGAATGTTTCAAAATTATTACAGGGTTCTTTATTAGTACTGTTGATACTTTCTCTTTTATTAGTTATGTGTTAATTTTAGATCTTTTCTTGTTTATATCTTTAGCTTAGTTTGAGTTATTATTTTGATAGGATTATAAATTCATTTTTTATTACAAAAGTACATGTTTATCTGGTTATATTTACTTATATTTCGCAGGCATAAATTTACTTTTTTTGGTATAAATTACTAGCAAATTAAATAAAATGGGTAAGTTATTAGTTGTAATGCAGAAGTCCCG
>JAGDQP010004169.1:36334-69285 GCA_022664845.1 Lepisma saccharinum
GTTATTTTGAATTGTTATTGTTTAATTTGTTTTATACCTTTATTTTCATTTAATGTTTTTTTTAATCTTTTCTTTTCCGTTTATTCTAATTCTGTAGTCTAATTCAGATTTAATAAACAAATAGTAAAAATGGGTAAGATTTTAATTCAGTGGTCCCGGGGTCGGTTCTCCTTCACTTAAAGTTTATTTTTTTAAGTTAGACCCCTTTTTACTTTATGCTATCGAAAAAAGCTCTGCTTTTGTGATTAGACTTTTTCGTCCTTTTAGGCAATGAAAACAATACGCACTTTAAACATTTCATTTAAAAAAAATGGGAAGGCCGTAAACCATAGTGCTGTTACCGACCATAAAATTCATTTTATCTTATTTTATTTCATAAAATTCACAAGCATAGCTTAGGAAAAGTCAGGTTAAGTATTTTTTTCTTCTTAATACGCAATGAAAACATTCATTGCGTCAAATTGTCGCAACATATTAAACTTTCAAGCCATTATTGTTACGGCATTGTTCACTCTAGGATTCTTTTCGCTAGCGAGAATATTGTGACGCCATGATTGTCCCTCTCCGCAGAAGTGCCCCGGGGTCAAAGCCCAGAGATTCTGCCATAACCCACAAAATGGTGGTTCTAAAGCATTATTTTTTACGGTAAAAATAAATAATAACACTAAACTTCTACTTGCAGCTTCCCAATTTTCTGGTTAATACTCCCCAAACAGAAAACCTTTGCAGAATATATATATATATATATATATATATATATATATATGTGTGTGTGTGTGTGTGTGTGTGTGTGTGTGTGTGCGTGTGTGTGTGTATATATATATATATATACATTGCGTGGTTGAAAACAGACAATAATAACATTCTGGCAAACTGATAGGACTAGAGATTAAACCCTACTGGAGCTACAAAATACTGCGCCTGAGTCGGGCACAGTTATTTGTCCTGTACCTCTGCCGCCCGCTAAATCTAACACATTTATATCGAAAAGGATAACCCCAAATTCTACCAACCGGTTGCGCACAGGGACAACTATGAGTTTCCCTAGATCCTGGTCTCCGAGTTACCCACTCCCTTCTTACGTTTAATGAGGCACGTATCTATAAATTCGTTTTGGAAGGGGACAACGGACTTTCAATGGGGATCCACTGTATATCAGGGCACTGTATGTACAGAGTGTTTATAAACTACACCGACAAACCTCTGGAGGTTATTTCTCACATCGAAAGAAGACGAAAGTTTATCAGACATTTTTTTTAAATGTGCATATTTTTAGACCTGCAGGTGACCGAAAACGTTGGAAAATTAACTTGAGAGTTTTATATTTATATCAACACGAACAGTACGCCGATGCGGTATAGTATTGTCAAAAACTCTAAACCTACTCCATTTGAAAATACATATATCAAATTTTTGGAATGGGCACGCAAGGGATTCACCAAAAGAAACAGGGGATTTCGGAATGTTTATAAAAATGAGGAATGTCAAAATGAGCATGAATTAATTAAACGACTTCTCGCGTGAGTAAATATAACATAGTCATTCATAGCATATAATTGGACAATGATATTCAATCTCTTTGATAACAAATAGATAAACCGTTCAGTGAAATTATGCAATTCTTACTCCCACTTGTTATACTACCATTACTTCTTTTTTAAAAACAATCGTTCGATATATGGAATCTACTTGAGATATCGACTTGGCTCAAACGAATTATTATTTCCTCGTGGAAAACCATCCCATTGATGCTCATTTCGACCCCCTTTACTTGAGAGATTTTCAGGGAATCCCCTAATTCCTTTGGGCATATTACTCCTTTGCGCCCATTGCGGAAGTTTCAAATACGCATTTTTGGATAGTGTAGATTTTAAAGTTTTTGACGGTGCCATGCCGCCTCAGCTTTACTGTCCGTGTGATAGAAATATGAAGTTGTAAAGTTCATTTTCCCATGTTATCGTCAGCCTTTAGCTCCGAAACTATGCATATTTCGAAAACATTTCAGAGGAATCTCTTCTTGATTTGATGTGCGGAATCACCTCTAGAAGTTCGTCGGTGTAGTTCGTAAACACCCTGTATACAATCACGCCTAAAATCTTATAATAATTCATGATGAAACTGAATTACGCTTCCCCTCCCCCGTACCCACCGCTTTATACTCTCCTCATTTAATTGTGTTTTGATATACTGTTTCCTCTCCAGCAGTTAGTTCAAGCACCGGATAGCTTTATAACAGTTATAGTATGAACTAAACTACCTTAGTCCATATCTCTACTGCATACGCAACAGGGGTAGGATACAGGTAAATATGTTAGTCTAAAATATTCTTTTAACAAGCTTTTTCACAGTCGGGAATAAATAACTCGCATTTAGATACGTTTGTCATAAACTAATATTATTAACTACTATTGTTCACAGATATTTACGTATAGCAATTATTACTTTCACTGTTACAGAATAACATCAGTTTTGCACATTTGTAGCACGAAATTTCTGTCAGTTGGGAGCAGGGAAAAAATGAATTTATTACTTACTTGTAACTTTAGAGTTGATTATGCATAAATTTCTTGTAAATAACATTCATTTAAAGGTTTCTATTGCGTTTTTCTTCATTTTTCTGGTCGATTTTTTCATACTTGCGTCTCACCGCTTACAAATGTGCACATGTTTTTCCATAAGTTTGAAGAAGGAAATAAATTCAACTTTTTTTTTACTAAATTCGAGATGTATTTGCATCAAGAATTTATAGTGTATTGTGATAATAGTGCTCTCACGTGGTTGCTGCGCAATTATAAACGCCAGAGGAAGTATGCCACTATATTAGAGCGTATCTCTAGATACCAATTTAAGATAGTACATATTAGATCTCAAGCTAATGTTTTAGCGGATTTCTTTTCACGCGTGCATAATGCTTTTAAGCTTTTCCTATATCAAAAGATGTTTATGATATTGTTGATCATGAAGGCAAGGACGTAATAGTCAATTTTGCTATTTTATGGGAGCAGCCTGAATTTAGCAAGTCTATTAGTAAATGGCAGCATGAAGATGGCGAATGCGTAGAAATAATAAATAAATTGGTAAATAAACAAGAAGTGCCAGGTTATATACTTAGGAATAAGATATTGATGAAGAAAACTAAAGCTAGGAAAGGAGAAGGATTCAGAATAGTGGTACATCAAGCCTTACGTACTAGTATCGTAAAGTTTTTCCACTGTCAGGCAGTTGGGGGAGGTCACGGTGGGGATAGGAAAACAGTGCATAAAATTTGTGATCGTCTTACTTGGCAATCAATATTCAGAGATATAAAATTGTTTATTGATGCGTGCGATATTTGTCACCGCACTTAATATAGTAATGTGAAACCTGCAGGGGAATATTTCTCCAAAATTGAACGTAAACCTAATTCAATGTGGTACTTAGACACCGCTGGCCCGTATCCAAGCAGCTGTGGTGGATACAAGTATGTTTTAGTAATAACTATTGCCTGTAGTAGGTTTGTTATGTTAGAAGCATTAAGATCCTTGAGTTCGTAGAGAGTTCGTGAAAAGTTACAGAAACTGTTCCTCACCTTTGGCTATGTCAATAGGATTGTGCATGATAGAGCTAGTATTTTTATGAGTGCTTACTTTAAGCAGTTTCTTTTAAATTGTGGAGTATCAGATGTTCCTACTACTGCCTATTCTCCATCGTCTAATTTGTGTGAACGTCAGAACCGGAATATCATTCAAATGCTCAGGTGGTATATTGACACTGAGCAAAAACAGTAGGTACATTTGCTGCCTAAAATTCAGTATACCTTGAATTTAACGGTGAACGACACCTTAGGCATGTCTGCCGCTGAGGCCTATATGGAGAGAAAGTTTATCAACCCACTAGATGCCAATTGGTGTCTGAATGATATCGTTTGGGAAGAGGATATCAGTAAGGATGAGCGTCTGTACACCATGATGGAGAACATTAGTAAAGTTTGGGATAGGAGACAGAGATTATATAGCAAAAGACATCGTCCGGTTTCATTTGCAGTAGGTGATACCGTATTAGTCAACACGTTTCTGAAATCTAGTATCGATAAAAAAATTTGTGCTAAGTTAGCGTTTCAATTTGTTGGTCCTTATAAGATCTTGATGTTTCCTACTAGGAACACAGAATGGTTAGATAGCATTGAGAATCCTGAAATTAGAATTAAACGGCACGTGCAGCATGTTAAACGTTATTTGGCACCTAAGCACTGAATGTTCATGTGTTTAATATAAATGTATTTTTTTTTCTTGTATTGTCTGCTTGATGTACGTTATTTATGCACTGCATTTTTGGATAAATGTATATTGTGTGGAAGTATTTTTTTATCATTACATGATCCTGTTAGGTGTATATTGGTTGGTAAAATGAGAGTTTGAAAGGTTCATCGTTGTATTCTATTTGTCTATGTCCATTAGGAGATTGTCAAGCGGTAGGAAATTGTATTATGATGTGTTCAGCGTACTGTAAGTACAGTCTTTCTGATATTTATAAAAAATATATTTAGGTGTTTCTTGTTATTTATTATTTGTATGTGGGGGTATTTATATGTCGCGACATGAAACATATTTTTATATTGGATTTTTGATGTATGGAACGTGTATGTGGTATTCCTGTGATAGAAAGTGTACGCTGAATTCTATCGTTTACTCTGCTCTGACGTATTACGTGACGTCACAAGCGAGAGTCCTTCGTTAACTTCGGGTTTTCTCGTGCTGGTTCGGCTCGTAGCAGCCGACGTTGCTTTCATGCTGGGAAGGCCGGTTTAACTCGGCCATTGTATGTCTCAAGGTAAGACCTGTAGGTCGTATAATTTTGGGGCGTTATTGATATAATGTCACGAAGTGTTTGATTGATTTATTGAGTAAAGTTTGGAGGTAGGCTTGTGGTAAGTGTGCTGGTCTGTTTTTTTTTTCAATAAATGACCTGCAAACATTTTTTTTTCAATCAATTAAATACTTGGTGACATTTCTTTGTAGAGTATGCTCCCTTTGGTAATGTGAATGTGTATTGTAGTATGTTAAGGTATTTTCCATGGTGGTATTCTAAGTAACCTATTTAGTGTTTTTTTTCTCGTATTTGAAATTCACTGGGATACTACGAGTGTTAAAACTTTTCAAGTGTTATGTTATGGGAGCCATATAAGCCATGTGACTTCGACTGATACGTTAGTAGCCATATTGAAGAAAGTTTTGAACTTGTTACGATTTATATTGCTAGTTGTTATATTTGTTGGAAGTTACTTTGTTGATGAATTAAAGGGCAATATTTGTTACAAGGCTACTTTTCTTGCGATAGCAGTGAGCAGAACCACCAACTTCCCTAATAAATATTACTATATCAACTGCAGTTGACGCATGTCGCCTCACGCCCCGCATTTTCCTGGTGTGACTGAGAAAAACCTGTCAGGATGGTCGGTCGCTAGGATCGAACGCACAACCTCCCACTGAGCTACGGCTCCTCGGTATAGAAAACCAAGTGATAAATGCTAAATAAGTGAGGCGAGGCCTAAGTGGAGGAATGTGCACATGTGCTACCACCAGGCTTCAAGCGCCTACTTTAAATGATCTATGTGTTGTTGTAAATATTTCGCTTGAAACTTTTAGCGACACCACAATCACCCTGAAATTCTAATAATTGCTGAGTTCTGTTGTGGACTAATGGACCAAGATGATCTATGCAGCTTTCAACTCATCTCGCTGATACTTTTCGAACCACACTTCACAACCACCTTCATGGCCCTAGTAGTTCCTGAGTTGAAAGTTGTCGAGAGACTGACTGACGGACGAAGCTACAGAGAGATCTATAAGGTTTTGATCTCGTCTCACTCATACCATTCCAACGACACCTAAACCACCTCTGTAGGCGTAGTAGTTCCTGAGTTGAAAGCCGTCCACGGACACCTGTCCACAAAACGCTTGAAATTCGGTGACATTAGACTGCTACTGAAGCATAAAAAGAAAACAAAATGAATAAAGTTGCAATTCATAAAGAATTGAGATGCATAGACAAGGTATAACCATCTTGGATCTTCGCATATCAGTCAAGATGTCTACAGTTTTTGTTAACTCATGTAGTCGGAAGAATTAGCCTACGTGTATAAAACAATTGAGTCCCTGAATTTCTTCTTGTTTCACGCCATTAGAACCGAATGACAATAACTGATATAGCATAATTTGGATTTTGAATTGTATTTATGGCTTTTAGCATCTAAGGGATAAGGGAGGGAAAAGGATTCCGAAAAGTGTTAACCAGGGCCTATCCTGAAGGTGCCATCCCGGCATTTGACTGGTGTGACTGAGGAAAACCCTGGAAAACCTCAGTCTGGATGGTCGCCCGCTGGGATAGAACCCAAGACGTCTACATTACTCATCTAATACAAAGAAATTAGTTAGTGTTTAGTCCTTTTCATTTTGTACATTTGAAAGATTTTAGTAAATTAGTAGCGTCCCGAGTTTTCTTTTCTCAAATATTGCAACCTTAGTTGATTATTAGACACCTTCCAAAATTTGCACCAGTATTTCAGGGACATCCTGTATAATCACTGTATTCTTTGAGTTAGACATTGTTAAAACAATACGTACAAAGAATAGGGCGCGAAGAAAAATATTACGGTCTGGAATGATTCCAAAAGTCTCCACAAGAAACGTCAACCAAATATCTTAAGGAGCTCACTCCAATTCCCCGTATTCCAGATTCTAAGCCTAAGAGAAGAGACCAAACTAAAGCAATAATACTCACATTTGATGTCTTTTATAATTGGTGCAAAAAATATTAAAATCCGATAATAAACGCTTAAGAAACCAAATTACAAGAAGAGTAGTAAACGGCAACACTAGACGATCTTCAAAGAACGGTTATAAGGTTAAAGCCATGTAACCGTTTGTTTCCTTCTTAGAAACCACGTTCGAGGAATGTATATTTTTTCGCAATTGTTATTGTAAGTATACTTTGTAAAGTTATTTTTAAATGTTTATATCCAATCGCTCCCTAACATTGGAGCACTTTCACTTCTCCTGGTAAAGCCTGGGCCTCCCCTTTAACAAAATCCTGGCGCCTACCCTGATTAAAATGTCCAAATTGGTAACAATAATAAATTCTTACAAAATGTTTACAATATAAATGTGGATAATAATACATAGTAATACTCTTTTTCTTTTAAACACAATAATAATACAAGAGGAGATTACAATACCTATTATTGGTAGTAAGTATTGTAATCTTTAGGGTTTTTGCCTCATTGTATTGTAATCAGATTTTGCCTCATTCTTCTATTTGGTATTTTAAAAATAAAATGGTGATGATACTATCCCAATTCTTAAATAGTTTCATAAAGTAACCACATTTAACAAGTAACCAATCGCAATATCAACTACCATTACCATGGAAATCATGCAACTTTTAGTTAATTTCTTAATCTGTAAACCTTCTTCATTACAGCCATTATCAGTGTACAAATATTGGTGGTCATTTGACCAGAAACCTAGGAGTTTAATTACAAAAAAGTACAGAGTGAACGTCAAAGCTCTTTCATAATAATAATAATGCAGAACTACACCAAAAATACATACACTCTTGGTACCTAAGGCTATGTATATTCATGGCGTATGAAATTACGTTTTATCAAAGAATACTATAAACATATGTAAATAACAACAGATCATACATCATTACTCACCATTCCGAGAACTACAAGAATAAGCTGTAGAATGTCCGAATAGGCAACTGAAAACATTCCTCCGAGAAAAGTATAGATGATGGTGATTGCAGCACTCACAAGAATGGCTGTCACACGATCGAGTCCAACTACCAGAGCTAACATATTACCTAGGACAAACATAATACAGCAATCATAAACAAAACTTTCTTCTCGAAACAAACAAATGACAAGTTCAGTAAGAGAAGCAATTAAGCCATAATAAGCACTTGGAATGGATAAATAGAGAGCTTTTCATAGAAATTACTAAGAGAAATATACTCTTTAGACAAAGTGGACGGCATGTGATTTCTGCGTTATAAGCAACTGCTGTATAAATTCAAACTTATATGGTTGTATGTGATACCATTCCAAAGATGTAAATAAAATTAATTTCTCTAGGAAGGTGGCTTATTTAGTTATCTGACTGAATCCCTCAATTAAATTTCGTATTCAGTGCTTTCAAAGTGCAAGTATAAGCAAATACATTTATTTTAGACATTAAACAGAGGCATGCAACAATTCACAATTTATACTTTGTCAATCGTAGGAGCTTAAGTACCTAGGTATAGGTTTCCAGAGCCAGTAGTGCAAAGTAAATGAACATAAATTTTATCTGTAACAGACAGTAATAATATAAAGCTAATAATATATTTATTTTTTATTAGTGACCAATATTGTTACATCGTCTGAGGATCATTCTACATCAATCAACTGAGTCACTGGTTCCCCTCGATCATCTCAGATTTTGACAAAATTATGCACACAGCTCCCTCAACTTATAAAACAAATTGTAACCTCTACACGTTTTGACATCTCACGAGTTAGTGGGTTACTGACCTCACAGATAGCGCTGTCAATGGGTGAATCGGTATCCAAGTAATTGGAAAACAGTACAGCAGACACAGGCACAAGCTGGACGAGCAGACAGGGACAGCGTATCGTGACGGAAAATGGAGACCGATAAGGAGCAGCACATCAAACACTGTTAACTTTTCGAATTAGAAAAAAGTAGTAATGCGGCCGCAGCCTGTCGCAACATTCGGCAAGTGTATGGTGAAGATACAGTTGACGACAGCATCCGCCTACGGTCATCGATTGCGATGGCGAATATACAGTTCTAGGTGAGTTCCATTTTGTGTTGTTCGCATTTCTGAATTGGGTACGAAAGTCCGCTGCCGATAGTTCGCATCCCAAAATTTCGCGAACGAAAGCTCGCAGGGCCAAAGGTTCGCAAACTCACACGCTCGCAAATCCAAACATTCGCACACCCAAAACTTCGCACTTAGGAAAATCTTATATTTGTTTTTTAATGCGCTACACACATGCCGAGATTTTAATTATTTGTGTAGCCATCTATTGTAATTGATCATTCTCATTGCATACATCTACGTAAATTTCTTAAAATATTATATCTTGTTCCTGCTATTACAAATGATATTGAATAGTAGTACTCTCGCAAACTTCTCTCCAAGAACACTGCGTTGAACAGACCGGACTTAATCATGAAATAACCATAAACTCTTTCAAGAAATTATTAGATGTAAGTTGTTTGTCGGCATTTTGAATTAATAATTGGCGAGATGATTGACAGGTGGGTCTTTCCCGGAGAGGAGGTCAGAGATACTGGAGAAAATTGAACTTTTAATGAGGACCCAGTTTTAATTGTTGGAAATGAGAGACAGAAAGTGAAAAATTAATTAATTGTGAAATCTGATTGGGTTTTGTGTTTAAGGAAGATCTGCTATATTAATTTTATCCTGTTTTTGATCAGTGTGTTGTTTAGTCTGAAGAAATAGGTGTTATATATCTCTGTCTGTGTGTGATCATGCCATTGTCGTTTGTGAACAACCAGAAAGGGACACATTTGCTGCGACACAATGGATACCTTTATCACAAGGAGAGGATACGTAACACGAAGACTACTTGTAGATGCACTGACTACAAGCTACACAAATGCCGAGGGAGGTGTCACACAGAGGGTGATGCGGTGGTAAAAGTAGCCAGTGCCGCGAAAGTGGAGGTATTAACTGCCATGAGTAAACAGAAAGAGTCAGCACGTCAGAGTCAGGACACTCCAATTAACATTTTGTGCAATGCTACAGCCGGTTCCAGCAATTCCGTTAGAGGACAGCTCCCCACAGTTATTGCAATGAAGAAAGTGATCCAAAGGGTTCGTAGAAAGGAAAATTGTGCATCGCCTTCACCCACTTTATTACTGGACTTGGACGTTCCTGTGCAATACACACTGACTTGTGATAACGAATAATTAATTTCTACTACAAGACAGTGGTCCAGAAGATGGCCGAATCCTCCTATATTCTACAAGAATAAATCTCGATTTCCTAAGTCACTGGCTAATGGATGGAACCTTCAAAGTTGTACGTGCTCTCTTCCAGCAAGTCTACACTATCCACGGAAGAACAATGTAACTGTGCCAGTTGTTTTTGCACAGTTACCAAACAAGACAGATGAGATTTACAGGAGAACTTTCAAACAAATTTTGAGACATCAACCTGATTTAACTCCACATACTGTGATGCTAGATTTTGAGATTCCAGTCATGAATACATATCGACAAACTTTCCCAAAATTACTGTTCGTGGGTGTTTCTTTCACTTTTCTCAGTGTCTGTGGCGCAAAATGAAAGAGGCCGGCTTGCAGAGAAGATACAATGAAGACCCAGACTTTCCTTTGGAAGTAAGGAAACTTTCTGCCCTTGCATTTGTCCCGGACGCTGATGTAGTTGACACTTTTGAAGCTATAACAGAAAGCGAGTTCTTCAAAGTGAGTGTTTAATTAAATCCTTGCTTATTTTACATCATGCACGCAAAATTAGATTTTTTTTTTTTTTTTACATTATTATATTTCATCAAGTTTCTTTTCGACATTAAATTAAACTACCTATTTGAACTATTTATCTTACAGTAAAAAATAGAGAAATGAATTCACAACTTCTAATCCTAAAATACATATATATTTTAACAAAAGTTCTATTAAATTTCTTCAGACTAGAATATCTTAACATTCTGTTCCATTAATTATACGACCATTTCTGATATTTTAAATTTAACGATCAAGTTTAGATGCCAGTGAGTGACTACTTCGAAGACACGTGAATTGGACAGCCGACACGAAGAGGACAGAGACGACCCCCCAAGTACCCTGTAGCTATTTGGAACTGCTACGAAGCAGTGGCTGAGCATCTGCCCAGAACAAACAATTCAGTTGAAGGGTGACATAGGCACTTCAGTTCTCTGTTGGAGGCTCATCAACCAACAATTTGGTCATTCCTAAACGTACTGAAGAAGGAACAGGAAATAGTAAAACTCAAGATGGAGCAGATAGTTGCTGGCCGGGAGGCTCCGAAGCCTCTGCGAAAGTATGCAGAATTTTCTCGCCGAAATTTTGCAATTGCACAAAACTATGGTAACCTACCGTTTGACGATTACCTACGTTGAATTTCCCACAATATTGAACTTCAGGTATGAAGATAAAGACCAAATGTATGAAGACAATTGCAAAGGAAATGGAATACTTTTGTTAATGTGAACTTTTTATTTTCATAATAAAGAAAAAACACAAATCACGCCAAGGTCGGTCCCAAGCCCGAGCAAAGTCAGAGGGATGTTTTTCTATTTCCGGGCTACATTCTAATACGGACTTCGAACTCTTGTCTCGGCATGTTTGTTACATTGTGCGGTAATAATGTAGTAATATGTTGTTAGGCATGTTAAAAATATAGTCACATCAAGGCATCTTATAGATTCCTAATTTCTAAGGTAATCCCCCAACTATCTAATAAATTAATGATCTGTTTTGGCCTCTTCCCAACCCAGTGTTTTCTATAATTGTGAACTTTTGGCTTGCGAATTTTTGGCTTCCGAACTTTTGGGTCTGCGAACTTTTGGGTCTGCGAACTTTTGGACGCGAACTTTGGGGATGCAAACTTTCGGCCGCGAACTTTTGATCCCACACCCGCATTTCTATATGCACACCAAAAAAGGGTAGAACTTCTGCACGTACCCATTAACTCTACCCTAGCTTCAAGGAAAAACAGGTCTATAGTAGTTGTTCGGTGATTGTATTTTTTGAATTTTATTTATGGCCTTTAGGCAATGTCGGGATAGGAGAGGGGAAAAGGAGTCGGGAACGTGTTGGTCAGAGGCTATGTTGAAGGTGCCATCCTGACATTTGCCTGGTGTGACTGAGGAAAAACCCTGGAAAACCCTCAGTCAGGATGGTCGGCCACTCGGATCGAACCCATGACCTCCCGAATGCTACGCCAACGCTCTATCACTGAGCTACGGCACCCAGTGGGAGACTTGTACTATTTCCTGCGACAAGTACACGTTGTGCTAGCAGTTCATTTGACCTGTAGTCCAGTAAAAATAGCAATGAACCTAGAATAAACTGAAACAGAATTTCCGACAGCGGTTTCTAGATGAAAAATTTGTCCTGAAAACAAAGGAACAAAGTCTACCACTCTATTCATAACTCCAACATGGCGAAAATTAATAAAATGGCGGATTTTCACAGGCTATCTATGTATGTCTGTAAGTTTATTACCTCGTAGAAACTAAACTACTTGAGCGATTTTAACAAATATTGTGTCGCTGACACGTAATGATCAGTGTAGTGATGCACTAGTATTGAGGGTGTCCGAAGGGAGGATCGGGCATTCGAACTGTGCATTGCTTTGTAGGGTTACTGGAGAACAGCAAGGTGAAAAGAGTGTATGTGAACGAGTGGGAAAAATCGAGGTTGTGAATGATAAACAAGGTTTGAATAAGATGTTCTGTGGTATGCAGCGTGCTGAGTAAGTGCACCTGAAAGCATATTTAAGTGAGTAGTGAAAACAATCGAGAAACCTCTCGCAAGTTTGCGCAAGAACGTGGAAAACGTGTTGTTATGGAAATGGCTCCTGTATTTACATGGCGTGCTATATAAGATGTGTAGGCACAACATGCGTGTAACGAAGTTCATAATGGAAGAAACCGAGGTAGAACTGACCAATAGTTCGCGAGCAAGAATAAGAAAATGTATCCATGATAATGGTTAAATGGGGTAGGTTTTTGGACGACACCGCAACCTGGTCTAAAAATGATGTCGACTTGAACATTGCGCCTGATCTGCGGATATACACTTTATTCTGGAAATGGGAGATGAAATGAGACATGAGTCTATTCTCCAAGGAATCATTCGCGACGTGTAAAATACATTTGCGTGGCGTTGCAAGCATAGGAGCATACTGATATTATTGCTCGCTGAAGTGACAACTATGCAGTGAAGGTAGAAGTGAAAAATTAAAATATCAATTGACGTGCACTTTAAGTTTGCTGTGTAATGCCACGAAAATATTTGTTCTTTGAGATTATAACTACATAATTATACTGAGCCACAAGACTTCATATATTAGACTCTAATACAACAAATACTGGACCTATAAGAAAAGTCCAATCACAGGTTCAAGTTTGTGGGGGTTTATTGTACCAATTGACTCGGAACAGACTTTACTAGAAACTCTAGTGCCATCCTTAGGAGCTGATTTCGGTACTTTGTAACAATATTGTTACCTATAACGTTCAGTAATTTTATTGGAGGGAAGGGGTTGGAAATAAATTCTTCATTTGACTTCCTGATAAGAAAATTACTTGCATCTGAACAATATTTTAAGCAAACGACCATCATATTTGGCCTCATCCGCTATAGAGAAGTTTTTACTTTAAAAGAAAACGTCATCAAGCTGTCAGTGTTCTTTTTAATATAGTATACTATTGGGAGAGTTTCCTTTCATAATATTCAATGTTATTCTGCTGGGAATTTAAAACTGTCTGTTATCGGACGTTTCACTGTAATAATAATAATAATACTTATGAGCGTACCTTTTGAACTTGCACGGCGAAATTACTGCATAGGATATTATTCTTTCTTTCCTTTTTCTTGCATTTTTGTGTAATGTCCGATATCAGTGGGCGCTATTTTGTCTAAATTCGTCGAATAAATAAATTTCGACGTGCAGTTTGATGTAAACTGCTAACAAGAAGCCGGTTATTTTGAAACATCAGCTCTGAACTTAGTAATATTTAGCTTATATTTTACTAAACAAGATGGTGTAGGGGTAACTTGCTTCACTTTTTAGTATTAAAGCTAATCAACATAGGTTCAAACCGTGTTGAAGCCAAGGTTTGTTTTACAAGCGATCGTAAAGAGTCTAATAATGACTTCTCATACAAAACGGAGAATCCTTAAAAATGTGGAAGCAAACGCCTGAAGACGATTTACGACAGTTGGTTGGGAAGGGCAAACTAAAGTCTATGGGAATTACCAGAACAATTGAGAACACGTTATTGATCTGATGTATCCACTTTTCATGTTATTATTCTTAGACAGAAGCACTATACCATTTGTTAATCAGCGCTTAGGTAGCAAGCCTATGCAGTAGTAGCTAACCTTCAGACTTTCTTAAGAGAGACCTGGGTTCGATTCCCGACCAGGTAGTGTCTTTTTCGCATAAAATAATGGGTGCAAACGGAGATTCATCTCCGGTTCAAGAACTTACGAGGCATAAATGGCGAGAATCAGAGTAAATAGGGTGTGTGTTCTTTAGCATAATGATAATGTAGTTGTCATATTCTTCATTGGCCTTTCTCTCCCCTATCTTTCTTGACGTTTCCTTATCATGACTGTTTCCTTATCATGACTGTTTCCTTCTCTTTTTCTCACTCTATTCAACTTTATCTTTTATTTATTGCTCCTGTCTCACACACACACTCTCTTTTTTGTGAGTGTGTGTGTTCCAGAGCTAAAGCGTTAGACAGACAGACAGACAGAGAGAGAGCGAGAGCGAGAGAGAGAGGCGTAGAGAGTAAAGTAACGGTTTTGTGTGCTTAAATACAAAAGTAAATCTCTTGAAAAGATTATTCTTTTATACAAACTATCTCTCTCTCACACACACACACTCTCTGTATGTAAGCTTTTGAACATGTTTTCTTGCCTTGTATAATGATGATTCTTGCATGATGTCTATATTAGTATTTTCCTCTTCTTTGAAATTATTCCTATCTCTTAGAACTTAAGTGACTAGAATTTCTGCATATCTATCTCGTGGTTCTATAAGGCGAACAGTGAAACAATTTTCCTGGAAGAAAGAACATTATTTCTTCAACTCCAACCTCCACTTATTTTTGTAAGTGACTGTACATAAAGAACAATAGATACACTAAACAAACTTTCGTCAGTAGAATGCTCATCTAAAATGGTTTGACGATACATATTTTGTTGAGCAACATCACAGCCTCACTTAAAAACAATGTCAATGTTGCGAACACCGGACAAGGTTCGAAGCTCCTTCTTGTGCGTTCTCAAACATTCTTATAGTATGATCAAGAAGAGACTGTACCGGTATATCAGCGGTTATTTCTGTGATTGTTATTTCATCTGGATAACAACGTTGCTTAGCATCTCTAACCTTATCATAGGATGCATAAATATTGCAGCTGGCTTTTCTTGCCTGATCACGCACGACATTATACTAGCGTTTCGATAAAGTCGCATCAACTAGTAACGCCAAAGCTTCATCTGCTGATAATTTCGCCGGAACTAGACGCGGAGGTCTTCGAGCTTTCTTGACGTTCGTACCCCGTGTGGGGGTGGGAGAACAAAGCTCCTTCACGATCGATGCCGAGTCGCGTTTTCCTGCTTTCCGTAGTTTTAATTCAGTAGCCTTCGACAGTTCGTCCTTGCTGGTTGATTCCACAAATGATTCAAGTTTTCTATTCTGCACTTTTGAGGTACATTCTGCAAATGCTTTCTCCGGTCTATCGCGTTTTTGTTTCACAGAAGTGTCTATCCGCGGATCAGGCGCAATGTTCAAATCTGAGAGTGTTTGTGGTATGGGTTTTGAGTGAGAAACGCATTGTAGCAGTTTTTCAAGGGATGGCTTTCAGTAACCAATTATTGCACCACCTTTCAACAGTATCTATAGCGGCTTGAAGGAAGAAAGTATCTTCTGTAGATTTAATTGTCTTAAAAATTTGCAGTCATCAGCGTAAAGAAGTACATAGCAGGAATTATCTATCTGTTCACATAAGTCATCAATGAAGAGGAAAATTAAACTGGCATAAGGAGCTTCCTTGAGGGGGATCCACTTGGAGATTAATCATAATGCAGGTATTTTAGCTGGTAAAGTTATAGAATATTTTGTATGATATAAAATCCAGTTTTAATCCTCTTTAGTATGTATATCTTCCATGTTAGATCTATTTATTATTGTATGACTCCGTGCTTTATAGATCTATAGGTGCTTATAACACGAAAATAAGTATGTTACATTTCCTTATTATTATTATGTGATAGTGAATGATGGCACGTTGTAATATTCGTGCACCGCAAATTAGAAAATAAATTTTTAAACTTAGCCGCCGGATACTTAATATTAATCTTTATTTTGCTTTACAAGAGAGTTGTTATATCTGGTGTAAAGCAGATATATATTTTTAATATATATACAGTTATATTTTTAATCAAGTCTTCACTTTTCTTGAAAGTCGGTCATCCTTTTTCTACACTGCTTGATTCAATACCCAGGAACGGAAATCAGTCAAGTCTTGTTAAGATGTTCATATTCGTCTTCATGTCTCCATTTCAAATTTCCGGGTTTACTATATCTTATCAAATATATAATCTAGAATCTTCAACAACATATAATTGGTAATTTGAGAACAATAAGAAGGCCGTGTTTGCTGCTTCTGGTCGCATAAGTAAGGTAATACCCTCTCTTACATGACACTATGAGATATAATTTATTGCAAGAAGAAATTTAAATAGCTGAAAGGAAAAACGAGAAGGGACAATGACACGATAAAATTTAAAAATTACAATCTGTCCTAAACAAGACGTCTGTTTGAAAAGGAAAAACCGTAGACTTAAGGTGAATTTCTCCAATCTTCGTTAGACTTTAACGTAACTTTCAGTGTTTATTATGTTCGTTAAGTAATGATTCGTTAAATTCCTGACGAAGGTTGGTGAAATCCACCACTAGTAAGAGTTCATCAAACATTTGAACTGACTATGATCAATACGTAGAAGTAGAACCAAAGACTGTACTTACCAAGAACAGACAGAAGTCCTCCAATCCAACAGAGATCTCCAATTAAATAAGGAATAAGACAGAAACTACCCATGGTTTTCCCATAGGTATCTTGCAAAGGATCAAAAACAGTCATATATCGTCGATTTCTCATTTTCTTCGCAAAGAAGAGAGCATCTACAAAAGCGATAGCAGCAACATAATCACATAACATTTACATAATATAGCAGAATATCAAACATTTGCTAATTATGTACAAGGAAAGTTAATGATATCGCTATACAGGTCTTATGTTTTGTAAGGTAAATGACCTTATATCCTAACTGAATGTTGTCACTGGTTATTGAATTGAATTTATGGCGCCTATGGCTTAGGACAATTACTGTCTATATACAAGTAGGTCTAATTGCATGTTGGAGCTATATTTTAGTAATATCTTCTTACTATGGATGTTACACATTACGACTTCTCTTAAGACTGAAATGGCCATAGTTCTATTGCCACTTACAAGTTCAAATAAGAGAACGTTACAAGCTTCAAACATGCAAACAATTTCCCCACCAAAATAATTCAGCAACGTGTGATGAACCATAGCAATTAAGGGTTCTAATGGTAGGGTTACCATACGTCCGTATTTTGTACGGACAGTCCGTATTTTAACGGTTCTGTCCGCGTCCGGGCCTTACTTTGCAAAAATTAAATACATGTCCGTACTTTTCCCTTCATTTGTTGAACGTTAGTTACATATTTTAAACCCATATACATGTATTTCAGCAAATATATCATATATATATTATACCATCAATATTTGTGTTGCACACAAATGCAAATTGTTCCTACAGCTTTGAAGTGTAGTATACATGATGACCATACGTCCTGAACTTTTCGGGACAGTCCCGAATTTTATGGTCATGTTCCGGTGTCCCGAAAGAAATATGAAAAAAGACGAACTTCATCAAAGACTGCTATACATTTGATATGAACATTTGAAGTATATTGGTATCAAATTGTTTTGCTTTTTAATAAAAATGTGTGGTTATGGTTGATTTATAGTAAATTTATTTATTTATTAGAAGTTAGCGCGGATACAGCAAACGCCATTTACACTGTCCTTCTGACAAAGTGATATAACAATAAAAATAATAACAACAACAAAGAATTATACAATAGGAAATAAGATCAGATTTTTAAAATATTCATTCTGGATTCATATAACAAGCTTTTCGAAATTTACTTTTACTGAGGCAGAAATTTGGTGGCAAAGGAAAATTGTAAAAATGTGATAATCTGTATACAAGAGAGCGCTGGACCAAACGCAATCTCGGTTTTGAGAGGTAGAAATGATGTTGTGAACGAGAATTTTGTCTGGATACTCTTAGGTTAAAAAGTGGAAGGAGGTCGTTGGTCCTGAGTGTGCCCTGCATTATTTTATAAAGAAATTTTAAGTCATTTAGTTTTCTTCGTGTGTCGATGTTTTTTAAGTCAAGAGAATTCAAAATGTCTACGTTAGATTTGTGCTGCAGTTTGGGTACCCTGTGCTGTACAATGCCGATGAAGAATTTTTTGACTTTGTGCAATTTAGATAAGTTGGTTTCACAAGCCAAAGACCAGATAAATGAACAGTATTCAATAGTAGAAAGTACACAAGTGAGAAAATATGACCGAAGAGCTCTGAAATCTTTAATATCGGTAAACCTGCAGATAAGTCCAAGAAGTTTGAGTGCTTTAGAAGTTACGAATTCAATATGAGGAGTAAAATTGAGTTTTTCATCAAATATGATACCCAGATCTTTGTCATGATCTACCCATGGTATATTAGATGAGGCTAATGTGTCCGTACATTTTGTGGTATGGGTTTTGAGTAAGAAACGCATTGTAGCAGTTTTTCAAGGAATGATTTTCAGTAACCAATTATGGCACCACCTTTCAACAGTATCTATAGTGGCTTGAAGGAAGAAAGTATTTTCTGTAGATTTAATTGTCTTAAAACTTTGCAGTCATCAGCGTAAAGAAGTACAGAGAAGGAATTATCTATCTGTTCACATAAGTCATCAATGAAGAGGAGAAATTAAACTTACCCTAAGGAGCTTCCTTGAGGGACACCTGAAAGTATGGGGTGCCACTTGGAATATATTTTGATCTAAATATATTTGGAAAAATAAATTAAAAAATAGTGTTGATATGCACATGTCAATTATTCAGGCATTTGACTTGTCTTGTAAAACGCATTAGATATTGTTAGTTTATTTTCAGTGTTCAAGTTCCTACTAATTTCAAAGTTCTAATGTTTATAGTATTTATTATTATTATTATCGAAGTCGAGATAGTTTTTTAATTAAACGCAACTTATAAACTTGTGCTAAACGATCTGGAAGAAAACTTCTGTTTTGCGGGGAGTTGAGCTTTGAAAACCACCAAAAAATCAGATTAATTAGTCTATTAGATCATGATAAGACCTGTCCCGAATTTTGAGTGAGTAAATATGGTCATTGTAAGTATACTTAGTATCTGTTATTGCCAAGCAATGTTCGTACAATGTTTGTTATCGCCTAGCAATGTTTTAGAAATACGAATGAAGACCACAGAAAAATAATACAAAACACATTCCTTTCGTGTGGTCAAATGTATTGAAAGATAAAGACACCAGAAGATCCTCCGACCTTTCCAATAGAAAAAATACAAATATAAACAAATAGCATTAAGTGTGTATTTCATGTTGGTGTTGCAAGTAATTGTTCGTATTTTCAATCTATTTAAATAAATGTCCTTATTTAGCCTGAAACTATTATAGTAACCCTACTAATGGTGGCCCAGTAGAATAATCGTGCGGGTCTCTCACATATACTACTTGACCCAAACCATTCTTCTTGAAATTATAAGCATCTCAATTGTAATAATTCAGTTATAGTTAAAATCTAATGATATACTTACTTGTGATAACAGACAAATAGTACGCAAAAGGCATGATACACCACAAAATACCCTTCTTAAAGACTCTTTCGGACGTGGCAATAAGGAAGTTTCCTTCCACCGCTGTCGCTACAAGAAAACATCATTATTTTATTAATTCCCCAAAGTGTAAGCTAAACTGACCTATTAAAAATAATTCTTCAATTTAAATGTAATCATAGAACGTCCAAGTGTCCTAAGATAAGAACACTGCGTCCAACGGTTAGTATGTACAGAAACTGTGAAAAATAATGGTTAGCGTCCTGCTGGCAGGACAAATGCCTGGACGTTCTATCATTAAGAGAAAGTTACGTAAATCGAATTTAATTTTAGCTGTGCCAAGGCAAGCTATTATGGATAATCTGAAGAAACAACCATATCGTTTATGCTATTTTGTTGTACGTTCTATATAAAAATAGTGGGTGGCGGTGAAAACACTTGTTTTAAGTAGGGACCGACAGGTCTCGTATATAACCTCAAGTTAACTTACCAATACGCAACTGAGGAGGTAAAAAACAAACGCTCACAAGTCCATTTCTCGATAATAAAAAAAAGTTTTGTTAGTGTTTAGACGTGAATGATGAGTTGTATCAAATAATACAAAGTATTTTTCTGATAGACGTACGTATCCCATTGTAATATGTACTTCCTTGATAAAATTATTTTTCATGATTCACTACAGCTCTTCATAAGAGGGCTTCCTTACCTATGGTGCCTATGTGTTTTGAGACAGAGAGAGAGTTTTCATATCTTTGAAGGTACTGGACGAATGACAAGCAATAATGCAATTTTGGAAAGCGGTCCCAACAATACTTGCGAATGTGTATCAAATTAACTATCTGAGATTTTGGCATTGTTTATTTTAACTAAGAAATTCGAATACCTGCAATTGCGTAGACTATGACGTCAATTACGGGTATGCTAATTTCTCAGCTAAAATAAACAACGTTAAAATCTCACAAGCAAACATGAAAAAAGTTCTTATTTTCTTCTTCCATCATGGCTAGAATCCCAAAATATGTGCACGTGCAAATTTTGGTAACTCGAGTAATCACTTTGGAAGATATCGATGACATAATAGTAATTCTTGTTTCTGAAGAGTGAAGAAAAAGTGTGGAAATACCCTTATATTTGTTAAATGTGGGAAGAAATTGAAAGCAAATACATAGTAACGAGTACGGGGTGGAAGGCCCTACATGTTAGAGGGTATGTTCTTCACGGCCGCCACCTTGAAGTCCACCATATTGAATCTCGTTTTTTTTTTTCAATGAGAACGGGGTCGTGTAATATGTCATTGTGGACTGGAATTTTACGGCAAACGCGTTTCTGAAGTCAGGTTCGCAGTAAATGTATTATTGTGAGAGGTGATGGTATGTGGCATTAGTATGGGCTAATGATGCAATAGCCTGAAAACACCGAAATAATTAAGAAAATGTAAAGTAAATGCATACAAAAGCATGTCAATATGATAATACAATCAGGAACAATTTGTATGCATTTAGGTTTCAATTCCTTCAGTCTTTCAAAACATAATGTGTGTTTTCAAGCTATTGCATCATTAGCCCATACTAATGTAACACACCATTATCTTTCACAATAGAACATTTACGACAAAACTGACTTCAGAAACGTATTTCCCGTAAAATTCCAACCCAGAATGATATATTATACACGACCTCCTTCCCATTTAAGAACACCAACCGAGATTCAATATGACGGACTTCAATATGGCAATCGTGAAGAACATACCCTCCAGTAGGTAGCGCCTTCTACCCCATATCCATTATGTTCATACTATGTATTTGCTTTAAATTTCTTTCAGTTTTTAACAAATATAAGGGTATTTCCACACTTTTTCTCCACTCTTTAGAAACAAGAATCTGACTAGTATACCATCGATATCTTCCAAAGTAATTGCTCTCGTCTCGAGTTGGCAAAATTTGCATGTGAACATATTTTGACATTCTAACCATGATGGAAGAAAGAAATGTAGACATTTTTTTCTGCCCCACCAGTATGTTTGCTTGTCAGATAGTTCATTTGAAAGACATTCACACGTATTAGGCCTATTGGGGTCGCTTTTTAAAATTTCATGATTGCTTGTCATGCGTCCAGTATCTTCAAAAAATATGAAGATACACATACACGTAGCATAAGTACGGAGGTCTCTTAAGGTCTTAAAAAGAACAAAACAGTTTATCTAAAATAGACTTGTGAGCTTTTATTTGTTACCTCCTAAACTCGTTTTAACCAGGCTATCAAACGGTTTCATAAACTCTAGCTTTATGTTTATTTTGTTGTTATTATTATTTTGACTGACGCACAGTGGGGCAAAATACATAAACACTTGGCAAGAAAAAAGACAAAAATTCGACGATGTGGAGCAAAGAATACCTGGAAGTGAAAGTACGTCTGTCAAGTCAAAATCACCACTTTTCAAATTTTATTAAAAAATATGCTTAATCGTTTGTGCTGGATTGTGCAGTCACAATTATTATTTGTGCTCTAATATTCTCTAAGATATAGCAAATTTTCAAATCTGATAACGTCCCAAAATAGCCACATTTTATAATATTTTATTTTTCACAAATAAACTACTCCATTCGCTTGTGCTACTTTTGTGCTGGATTGTGTAGCAAGAATTTTCGTTTGTGCTGGATCGTGCAGCATGAATTTTCGTTTGTATTGGATTGTGCAGCAAGAATTTTTGTTTGTGCTGAAACGCACACCAAATAATTAAAAATTAATGTGACAATTCTGGCTTAACGTCAAGCGAAAATCGTCACATCTCTAAATATTTCTCTGCGGAACAAAAGATAGATGCGATCGGTTGTACTTTGTTTGTGTTGAATTGTGCAGTCACAATTATTGTTTGTGCCCTAGTATTTTCTAAGATATAGCAAAATCTCAAATTTGTTGATTTAACTATAAAATAGCCACATTTCGGAACATTTTCATTTCCACAAATAAGCTACTCTCATCGTTTGTGCTCAAGGGTACAACGAAATAATTTTAAAACAATGTGGCTATTCTGGCTTAACGTCAAGTGAAAATTACCACATATATTTTAGTTAGTACCCAATAACAGACGAAATGTATTATGCTCCGTTTCGTTTGTGTGGTGTTGTGTCGTCACAATTGTAGTTTTTGTATTAGCGCTTTCCAACATACCAAATTTCAAATGTGACGATGTCATTTCAAAGAAGCCACATTTTAAAATTTTCTTTTCTACAAGCAGCTTCTCTATTGGGATTTCTAAACTATAGTTTCTTGTTTCGAGTGAAAAAGAGAACAGAAAAACTCACCAAAATAATTTAATATGTGACATCCATATGTATAAAACGTGATTAGGACTAATGAGTTTGATTATTTAAAAAGTCTTTTGAAATCAAGCAAATACAATATCAGAAAGGTACTGAATTCTAATGCGAAACTGGCAAGTTTCTATCTTTTGGCTAAAGTACACAAAAAAACAGACTAGAGGCACGATTGTTACCTGGATGGCACATAGTATCTGCATGTAATAGCCTAACGAGAAACTTAGACAAGTACTAAATACTTCCTTATGAAACTTCTACCTACCTTAACGGAATGGCCATAAGACGCCTCTGATCATTTACAAAACAAAGACACTACATGAGTATTTAGAAGCTTAGCGCATCCTTCCTCCCTCAAGAGCTCATCCATTAAGAGCCAGGGACATAGGCTTATGAGAACAGCGGAAAATTAACAGAAATTAAGAAAACGGCTAAGAGAAATGGAGTAAACATTCAAAGCTAGAGGAAACTACAAAAAGTAGTTGAAGAAACTATCAAGTGACTACTTTTGCAAGATGTAAATCAAAATAGTATGAATAGAATAGAGGAATACAGAAAAATCCTCCTAGTACTTATCATCATTTGTGAGAAATCTAGATAAATTAATATGATATATATAAGGTCTGGAAAAACATGGAGAGAGAATATGCGTTAGATGATTCGTCGTGAAAGATGCCACAAAAAGAGGCCTAATGATAGTGTGTAAGAGATCGAGAAACCTAAAACAATTGTTAGCAAAGTTATCTTTAACAAGGGCAAACCAAGCCACCAAAAGAAAAGCCCAACTATCACCAAACGAAACTCAATCACACTAAAACAAGAAGAGAATGGTAGAAAACAGTATAGACTACCCTACAGAGAAACAAACCACATAACCTACTAGGACTAAAATCACCACACGAAATTCAGAAGACAGAAAAACGTTTCCTATGAGACAAACACACATGTCACTTTCCACCGGAGACGAAATCTTTAAAACGGCCCAACCGAAACATATGTGAAGACACTGGAAAAGAAATGTTCGCGGATAATCAAGTTAGTAAATATAAAAACAATAATTATCGTATTAATCTATATTATATACACTACTCCACTACTTTGGATCCATTATTTCGATGATATCTTTACACTCTGGCCCCAAGTGAAGCCAGCCTAAATACCTTCCTGAACAGCTGAACCAATTCCATATTGTCCAGTTAACTTGGTCAATTTCAAACAAAAATGTGACAAAAATATTTGTCCATTTCAAACTACATTCCCTGACGTGAGAATCACTCGGGAAATGACACCGTTACCAATTCCGTGCACATAAAACCTACCAACCATATGCAATAATTACACTACTCAAGTTCCATCCTTACCACACCAAGGAACCTATTTCTTTCTCCCTTCACCTTAGAAGACAACACCTTAATTCCATTACTTCCGCAACCGAAACCTACAACCAAAGCCATTTAGTCAACTGAAGCTACCCACAACCACGTAACCGAAAAGAAAAAACGAAGTGCAGACTTGAACACTCAACCTATTCACACTTTCAACACCAATCCGAATTCACCAGCGTTAATCACACAATGTCATCCCTAACTAACCAAGATCACACAAATTCCGCATTCCCAATCTCATATACCCCAATCTAATACGGATACTAGATCAGTTTTCCCCACCAAGCCGAGATTAGTTTTTCAGTACAATCCCAATCATCCCGGACAGAAACATCTTAGTCCGCACTAACCTTCTTCCCAACTGAATTTCCGTGTCAATAATCACTGCCACTTATCCGTGAGCAACAGACCCGATTCCCCAGTTTCTGCACACACGTAATTGCACAACACTGACTTCAATGAGAGCTTCCATGATGACCCTATCCCCCACCACAAACGCGTCCAAACGACGTCTCTGGGAAGGAGTCTTCATTAGCCACTTGAAAAAAACTGAAACTGGTCTAAATTTGCAGTAACCTTTTTTGCCTCCCTATGTCAATATTTTATTATCCCTCCGCCCATTCTCTTCCAGCATATTCTGTTTCATTCCTTTTTTTTATTTTGATTTCATTTTCTTTTCTATGTCAGTTTTATAAATATTCTGAACGTATTCTGAACTGACTCCCGCTTTTTTGATTGAGTCGGTAACACTCATTTTTCATTTCGTTTCCAATGCTGTTTCCCACTTGCTCTGACTGCGTTTTCTATAATAAATCCTACTTTCATGACTCCGTTTCCTTTACTGTTCCATCTATTATTATTATTATTATTATAAATTATTATTTGTTTCCAGCTCAAATTTCAATCCTTACGAAAACCCTCCTTCCATCAGTACTTGCTCACGCATAGAATGTTGTCAATGGTTTTTAATGTGGAAGGCCGCCGTTTTTTTTTCTCTCTCTCTCTCCTCCATATCATTCATGTGTTCAACTTTTATTCTATTGTCTAGTAAAGTCGAAATATCATATATAGTGACTTAACCATGTTAATTGTAAAATTGTGTACGTAATCTTCTTCAAGAAATTACTAACAAGGGATACCCGCGAACTCGGACAGGAGAAACCGGATGAAAGTTTCTACAGAAACTAATTACAGGTCGCTGAACCCAGTGGTGATAATCGTTTCCATGCAAAATCACGCAGTCAAGCAGTAACTGCGCCAGCTCATGGATGATCTGCCAATGTGCTAGAGAAGAGCTGAGTAGAAACGGGAAAATTGAAATGCTGAATGTAGTAAATATGATTAACGATTGAGTCTACAATATGTAGAAGCACATGTGAATGCCGTATGTAAATCGCAGTGTTTCCAACTCAGTAAAAACATGTGTAAAAATGGGAATGGAAGAAAGTGTCAAAAGGCGAGTTTACATGTTCGTTATTTCATCATCCAGCTGCAATCTGAAATCTACAATCAACTTTCCGCACCGATCTACAAGCCTATGTTGCAGTATGCTTGGCAAAACGCCGGATACGACATCGGTTCAGTCATATTATCATTTGATAATGTCATTAGTGTCGCATTTGACATAGGATTGTTACCATGCAGAGGTGATGCTGACAGTGAGTCCGTAGCAATGGTCAAATATGCATACTGTACACTGTATTTGCACTTTGAGAATAAACTGGTTCGTGCACACTTTCCAGTCAGTGTAGCAGCCTAATGTATTTTCAAGTTCTTCCGTATTGTATCATTTTACTGCTATGAACGTTGCCTCGCCGGTTCCATGTTTCTTTTGGTCCTGATAATAATGATTTCTTGTCTCGGTACTGCTCTGTTACTCTTCATGTCCGTACACAACGATGGCGCCTGTTACCAGACGCATCGTATTACATGGCAATGTGTAACACCACTCTCTCGTCCTGCCCCTGCTGATTCACTCCCGCCTATCTTGTCTGATTGCAGGTCTTTGTTTTTGCTTCTAACGTACGTTTATTACCTCTTTTATCCTTTATGAAGTTAACAACACTGTTTTATAACATGACAAAACCTCATTCCGGACTACTGTGTCGGATTCTTTATGTATTCCACTACTTCACATTCTTTGACACTTTCTCCCATTCCCATTTTTACACATTATTTTCACTGAGTTGGAAACACTGTGATTCACATACGGCATTCACATGTGCTTCTACATATTGTAGACTCAATCGTTAATCATATTTACTACATTCAGTATTTCAATTTTCCCGTTTCTCCTCAGCTCTTCTCTAGCACTTTGGCCGATCATCCATGAGCTGGCGCCGTTACTGCTTGACTACGTGATTTTGCATGGAAACAACTATCACCACTGGATTCAGCGACCTGTAATTAGTTTCTGTAGAAACTTTCATCCGGTTTCTCCTGTCCGAGTTCGCGGGTGTCCCTTGTAAGTACAATTTATTTTCTCTCTACTCAAATTTTAACTACTATATTGCCTCTCTAGCCTTTTCCTATATGTACTTTATATATACAGTGGCGACGTAAGGCAGTCTGGGGCCCGGAGAAAGTGCACTTCATTAAGGCATGATTCGTGAACACAATCGTGAGCGCACACTGCTACTGGTGCCGCACGGGTGATAACTTACCAAAACTTCTCGCTCAAAACTACCTAGTCTGGTCATAAGTTCTGTCCCAAACTTGTACGAAAAATTCCAGTAGTTAGGAATAATATATGAAAATAACCTAGCATTGATGTAAAACGGTAATGTTGGTTGAACTTACAACACCATTGTTTTCCTTTGTTTCTTGCAGAGTGAATATGGAATGGGGAAAGAAAGGTGATCGTATCGCAGTTCTGGCCTTACACAAGTGCGGACACACTCCCACGACTATCTTTAAGTTACTGCGGAAACTGAACATTACACAAAAATGTATTTATCATACCATACAGCGATATAATGAAACATCGTCTATCGAGGATTAGTCTCGCACTGGCAGACCTCGCTCGGGTAGGACACCAGCTGTCGTTAAGGCAGTGAAGGCATGAATCGCCCGAAATTCGATCCCTAAGCAGAAACTCATGGCCTGCAAATGAACATATCGCGATCATCAATGAAAAGGACGATCAATGAAGTCCTAGGACTGCATGCCTATCGCAGAAGGACAGGCCATCGGTTAAATCAGCGCTTGATGAGAATGCGACGTGACAGATCGAAGTTGCTCCTGGAGCAGTACGCGGATAACAAGCATCGACAAATCTTGTTTATCGATGAGAACATTTTCCCTGTTGAAGAACACCTCAACCACCAGAATGATAGATTGAATGTTAGAACCAGTGCTGCAGCATGTGAACAAGTTCCCCGAGTCCAGCGAGGTCATCACCCCGCATCAGTGATGCTTTGGCTGGGTGTGTCAAAGGTGTCAAAACAGTTGCCAAAGTGTACCAGGAGGACATTCTCGACAAGGTGGTGAAACCTCTTGGGAACAGTCTGTTCAAAAATAAGCCTTTTGTGTTTCAACAGTACTCAGCACCAGGACACAAGGCGAAATCGACTCAGGAGTGGTTTCGTCGCAACAACATGGCGTTCATCACCACCGAAGAATGGCCGTCGTCCAGTCCAGACTTAAATCCTCTTGACTAAGATCTGGTCCTATTTGGAGGAGAAGGTGTGTTCTCAACATCACATAACTTTGGACCGCTTGAAAACTGCTATAGTGAAAGCAGTGGCTAACACAGACATGAATGTGGTGCGTGCTGCCATTGATGATTGGCCGCGTCGTTTACAAGCCAGTGTCCAGGCAAGAGAAAACCATTTTGAATAAATGTTGTTCCCAATTGATTGTCACTTATCGTTGTTTTATTTCGCAAAACATTTTCATTTTTCTCCGCGTATTTTACTTGTTATAGTCTTTTGCAGTTGGGACAGAACTTATGACCCGACTTGGTATACATGAGAATAGATATTCAGATTGTGAAGAGTAATGTTTTTCAACCATTAGTCATGCGCACAACTAAGAGTCCTGAGCATAGCTATTACGCCGACCACCATCAATGTGCTAAATTAATTAATCTCAACAAGAGATTATTCACTTGTATTGGCGAACTGCAAGGGTCCATCGGCAGGTGGGGCTCCGGGCGGGAAGACAGTTATCCCCCTTACACCGCCTGGTATGCATATAAAAGTATATACATAATGTATATGTTGGTACATATATATACGTTTCGCAGTAGCGTGTACACACAGTAGGATCGAAAATGGATAAGAGGGCTGGTATGGGACTTGTGCTAAGGAGTCACCATGTTGCATACTAATGCTGGGTAACAGAGTGGCCAGGTTATGGAAGCGGGAAAATGACTAAAGGTGTCAGAGAAAACACCAGATAGAGAAGGAATGGCGGAGGTTACTAGGAGTGGGTGTAATACTTCCTAAAGGAATAGCAGGTTAAAGAATTAGAGCGGAGGGAATACTAATAAGAAGAATAAAAAGAATGAAGATGAATGGGGAAGGAGAAAAGAAGAAAAGTGGAATAAAAGTGAGAAGGAAGGAGTGACTGGAAGAAGAAAGCACTGAAGAAGGGGAGGAGAAAGAAGAAGAAACTGGGCTACAGGGAATTACATGCAGTTAAGGACGGGTTCATGGGTGCCGGAGAGGATAGAGATGAACGTCTGCTCCCATCTCTTTCTAACTGTGGCGGGTGAGTCAGTGTTCAGAATTTTCAGAATGTTGACTCGGATGGCTTCCTACGATATGAAGTATTGAGGTATGGAAAGATGCGGAAGTTGTGTTTTGGAGGAGTAGCAATGGTTTTTGATACGGATTATTAAAGGTGTTTGGTTTCTCCAATGTAGAAGGTGCAACGTCTTACAGAGTATGAGGTAAATGAGGTTGGAAGATATGCAACTGCCGGAGTGTCGGAAAGATTATGCCTTGTGAGTGCCGAGATATTCGAAGTTCAGACTGGGATCAGAGGTAGAACAAGTTTTGCAGTGGGATATATTGCCAGGTTTGGTGGAAAGGGGCGGAATAGGTCAAGTTCTGGTGAGAATCGTGTTGACATATGTAGGTTGCGATACATTATTTTAGGACACGACAGGAAAGCTCTTTCAGTTTCAGGTGATGCAATGAGTATGCGGTGCGCCAGTTTGAGGAGCTTTTGGAGGACCTAAAGGCTGGGATACTAAGTGAAAAGATTGGCAGCTGAGGGAGCTTCGCGGGTAAGCAGATTGGAGTTATGGTGACTTCTTCTGGCAAGGTTCAATTGATCACGAATGAGGTGACTGGGATATCCACTGTCGGTGAGAGCTGAAAGAGAGTGCTGAAATAATTTTGAAGTAAGTCAGCAGAGCAGTATATCGGGTGTTCCAGACGGCAAGACCATATACATATATCACTCGTACTACTGAGACCACTCGTATACATCTTCTAAAATGAAAGGAATTATACTTATTAAAAATAACAAAACCTGAGAGGACTTAATCGGGTACGCTCTATTTAGAACTTTCAGTACTGACACAAAGTGGACTATCCAGACCGGAAGTTGGATTCCTTAAATAAAACTATATTTTTTATCAGATTTTGATTCTACGTTAAACATCAAGGAATTATTGTCTGAAACATTTTCGCTACACAGAGATATGAAGAGTGACAAGCAGAACATGCATCCGGTGAAACAAACCAAGTAAAATATGAGTATGATATACAGCAGAAAATCACAAAAACGGAGGGAGACACATTGTCGTACCACAAAGTAAGAGATGTGAGAGAAGGTATGAAAGAAGGTCGGGCTCCGAGTGCCAGCAAATGATCTGATATAGACGAGTGAAGAAGTTTGCTCGTAGAAATGATATTAATTTGTGGTCATGTTATAGCGACGTCACCAGATTTGAAATTTGGCTATATCTTAGAAACTGTTAGGGCACAAAAATAATTTTGGTGGCTCAATCCAGCACAATCGATTGGATCTATCTTTTGTTTCGTAGAAACATATTTAGAGATGTGGCGATTTTCACTTGACGTCAACCCAGAATGGCCACATTACTTTTTGATTATTTTATTGTGCGTTTGAGCACAAATGAAAATTCTTGCTTCACAATCCAGCACAAACGAATGGAGCAGTTCATTTGTGAAAAATGAAATATTATTAAATATGGCTATTTTGGAGTAACGTCATCAGATTTGAAAATTTGCTATATCTTAGAGAATATTAGGGTGCAAATAATAATTGTGACTGCACAATCCAGCACAAACGAAGCACAATAAAATGCATCTATCTTTTGTTTCGTAGAAAAAAAATATTGTTGTGGTGATTTTCACTTGACGTCAAGCCAGAATAGAAACATTATTTAATAATTATTTTGTTGTGCTTTTGAGCACATACGGAAATTGTTGCTGCACAATCCAGCACAAACGATTAAGAATGTTTTCTATTAAAATTTGAAATATGGCGATTTTGACTTGACAGACGTGAGTACAATAGTGTCCGCAACAGCGACGAATGTTTCCTACCAGGCGAATCGAAAGTTGACTGTGCTGATGACTGAACTCGGCTGTGAATAAGTGTAAAGTCGGCTCTGAATAAGCGTAATACAAAATGGTTTTTGGAGTTGTATTACTCGTTTGAGTAATACTATTACTGCACAGCTATTACTGCACAGTGATCTAGAATACCAAATCAATGGGCAAAAATTCGAAGGTCACGATTTGGCACTCAAACTCACCCAAATAATTCACATTAACCATTTAATAGATAAAAGAGGGTTAATCATTTGTCAATGGGCCACATTCATAATCTCTAAAATAAAACTCCAACACTGCAGGAAAATAGCACTCTGTCTATATTGACTAGCATGAGTTTGGGTGCCTGGAGCAATCATTGAAACCTCAAGTTCTAAACTTGTCAACAATATTTTCGTACAGGTGACTGGCCACTGATTAAATTTGCGTCAAAACTTTGTAGAGTTGATCTATGAAACTCAGAAAATTGGCATACTTGCCTACCTCATGCTTACCTGAATAGGGATAACTGATTTACGCAAATCACTTACACAACTTTGACGGCGAATTGCAGAACACAAATTCGGACATACTCATCTTGGTGGAAAATAAATAGTGATTACAAACACACACACACACCAAAATGGTCACTCACATTATAAATTAGATCAATAAATAAAAATAGAAGATTTGAGTTGATTTGCGAAACACTTAATCAAGAAGCACAAACGCAGATAATAAATAATAATTTAGCATTCACATTTCCACCATGGACCTCATAATGGATAGATTTAGCACACTTCCCCATTTCTGCTGCGCTGAAACTAATGGGTTATTGTTTAGAGCACGCGATTTTGAATCTATCCGCTAGGTAGCTCTGCCATATACCTCGTAGTATAATATGACGTCTATGATTAGGAATATGATTTTCCCCGGTCTGTACATCACTAGTCTATCTTTAGGCAAAAAATTCAATCTGCTTTAGCAATTCCTTAATGGAAATGCACCACATCAATCTCCTTAACTTATCTCGTGGTGACAGCTGGAAACTTCACTTTGGCATTGCAGAAATTTACAAGCGAAGATTATTTCTTACAAATCTTCCAATTATTACAGTAATCGATTTCACTGTCATGTTAGGCCATCTTCGACATGAGTAACAAGTGCATCACGTGACGTAGCTTACTGACCAATCAGGGAGCAGATTACGTCAAGTAAAGAAAGGGACGTGGCCAAACCACAGCAGACGGTAAAGATTATATCACTAGCACCTTGAACGAAGATTTAAATTCAATAGAAAACGGGAAGCAAAGTCTAAGAATAAGATAAAATATAATAATGAAAGAAATTAAGAAATAAAACAGAACACCCTTCTTTAGATTACCCTCCAGCAAAAACAATGGAAGCTACGTTCTGATTAACGGCATCTCTTTTTGATCTGGCCAAATGCCGCAGCTTCAAAAGCAAAGATGTTCGAAATATTAAAAATTTGCTACTTTGAAGTTATGAATAGAAACAACGTTCTATACAGAAAATGAAACGATTTCCTGAGCGGAAGTAAACTTGAATAAATATAAAAAAAGAAAGAAACTAACTTAAAATCCACGAGGAAGAAAACACTATTTTGAGGAACAGAGGACAAGATATGTATTGACCGTCCGTTGTCGCGACTCCTTACAATAGATATGTCTTGCCATTAACATTATCCCTACCTCCTTCGGTGACAAATAGCACCCTGATTTGGCCCACTATGTGACGGTTTGAATGAAATATGTTTGCCAATATATAACCTTAGAAGTTAACAAAATTAACCTAGCTCTACTAACACCACTTCATGTTTTGAAAATAAGGTGCAACTTAAAGTCCAAAGAAACGGTGGGAAGGTTTTAACAACTCTTTGTTTACTCAGTTAGTAAAGAGATGTAGTCACTATTTGTATCAGAAGATATTTCATTTGTTATATAGATTTTGTTACTTAAAATA
>JAGDQP010004169.1:75869-87371 GCA_022664845.1 Lepisma saccharinum
ACCATGACCTATAGCAGACGGGAAAAAACTTACGATTTCACTTACTCGATCAATGGAATAAGCTTTAAAAAATTGATACAATTAAAGATTTAGATGTTACATTCGATAATAAACTAACCTTTTCGCCCCATGTGGTAAATATAACCAATGACGCATATAGAAACCTAGGATTTCTTGTTAGAGCAACCAAAGAATTCGCAAATGACAGCACTTTGAAAATTCTTTACTATTCCTATGTTAGGTCCAAACTTGAATATGCCTCACTTATATGGAATACCTCTATGAAAGCAAGTTGTTAGAAGATCGAACACTTACAAAGTAAATTTTTACGTTTTCTCACATACGGCTTCTACCCGAAATACGAATCTTACAACAATTTAATTAATAACTTTACATTTCAGAAACTTGAACAAAGACAATCATTAAACGACTTACTTTTCTTGTACAGACTTTTGCACAATAAAATGGACTGTTCCGAATTAATTGCAAAAATAATTATTAAGGTTCCGTCCCTCAGAACGCGCGAGGGAAATAGTGGCCTATTCTATTGCAGAAAAGCTCGTACAAATGTATTGAATGTGTCACCTACACGGAGAACTAATGCTACTTATAATGTAAAGGTAAGAATTGTGCAAATTTGGACATTGGAAGCTCGGAAGAACTTTACAAAAAATTAATACAGAATATATTGTAAAAAAACTCTTCGGACAAGAAAAAAAGAGAAAGGGTATAGATGTTTTATTATTTGTGTCATTAAATGTAATAATTATTGTAGACGCTGTAAGACATTAAGGCCTGTTGTGTCGATTAAATAAATAAATAAATTATGTGTTTTCGCCCCCTAATGTTATAACCACAGCACGGGATTTTCGAAACAGCGAATATTTCAATATAGGTTCTGACTCCTACATTCATTGTCCAAGAAGATGATGTAGTCATGGAAAAAAGTATTTTGGGGACAAGCATCTATTTTTTTTTTTAAATTTCGCTCATAGATAAGTACCCATAGCTTGAACCTGTCTAAGGGATTGTTACTTGCAATCCCTTAGACGTATCACGATTTAGGCATAGCTGAGTGTCTGGCCCATAAGTATAAGGTAAATGGAAAAAACAAAAACAAAACACTAAATGTTATGTACCCCAAATACCTTTTTGGGTGACTTTACGCCAAACAATATTGTCCCTTAGATATGCGAGGGACTTTAGTCCCCACAGCACATGTTTGGTCATTACATAAAAGTTAAATAACTGAATTAATACTCCCGGAGCGTACGCAATAAATATAGGCTCTACACAAAAGAAAGGAAGGCATATTCTCACTATATTCCAACATTATTCATGCCTGTATAATTTCAATACATGGAGTATACATTTTGTATGTCAATGTCCCCCTTGGGAAGATTTCAGAATTATTGTTAACTTTCCAATTACATTTTAACTTTCTGCTACTACTATACTTTTTATACTTATAGCGTTAAAATACGAGAGTTTGCAGTCCAACATGCACCTTTCTCTAATGTTCAAAGCTATTTTTATTATATGGGAATATATTAGAAATATTCCCTGTATTTTTTCATGGTACCAAACATTATAATCCTGGGAAAAGTTCCGGCATATTTCTAATTACCCATGAATACTCTCGGAATATTAGGAATTAAAATGCAATAATCCTGGAATATTCTTATTGCGAGGGATTCATTTTAAACACATGCAGGGAATGAAAAACAAAGTAGTTTAAAAACAATTATCGTATCATAGAAGTTTTAACCTTTGCTCTGGGAAATACATTTTAAGAGAAAAACAAAATCCAGAAAAATAATTTTTCAAATGTTGAAAAAAATTACTTCTGCAACTTTATAGTTCCTTACGTATATTTTCTTCCCACTTCTGAAGGTAAAATAGAGATCTATTCTTAAAACGCAACTACGAATACTGTGCAGAATGTGTTTGTGAACACAGTTGTTCCAATTGAAGAGCGACTGTGCAGCTTGAGAGCCTCTGTGTATAGCTAAACTTGTAGTCATAGTAGCGCGTAACTGAAGAGTATGCATTTTAAAAGTTATATATATGTGTGTGTGTGTGTGATGAGGAAAATGATTAGGGACCATTTACGGAAAGCAACATTTTACAGGAAAGCCGAAAAATATAATCAGGGTTTGTGCGTTTTATTTTGTTTTAAAAAAATAACATTACAAAGAATATTTAAGTATTGTTTTCATTTCTTAAATATGAAGGATTTGTAAATAGGGTGCAGTTTTGTGTTTAGCAAAGTTTAAGAAGGAGAGGGACTTGGCTACTGCAGCCTGCAAATTAAGCGTCCAATAACATGGATTTAACACATTTCTACGAATATCATGGTTTGATGTGGATTCTTTGAATAAATGACTCAATAGCCTCTTAAACACAATATGTGGCATCTTGAAGGTAACTGATAACTGATCCAATATTAATAAGAATATTGATCCAATAAATAAAGGATGTTTTAATAGCGCATGTAACAACTTCCTTATGAAACTTTCCATTACGATGATCCTTATTTCTAAACAGAAAATAACTCGCAAGGTCTTCACTTAAGTTCTTCATACTTCCACAAAATACATTGAAGGGGCTATTGAGTAACTTTTTTCGAAGGAACCACATGAGAATACGATATTCCAGAAATGTGTGAAAATCCATGTTAAATTGGAAGCCACTGTACCAAGTCCCTCTCCCTCTTAATCTCGTTTTCCTTATGACCCCTCTTTTCCGTAAATTACAATCAAATTTGCATAACTCAGTCAATTTTAAGATATTTTTATAATTTTGGCGGCAAATTTTTAGGAATTATATTGCCAATACAAAATAGTTAATAACTCTAATTTGACAAATTCCATCAAATTGCCTTTTTTCATTTTCCGCACCTCACACCAATTATATATATATATATATATATATATATATATATATATATATATTCTTCTTTATGCGTATTTTAGGAAAATTTAATATTGATACGTCTATGTAACACCGACATAGATGACGGAGCTATGTTGAAAAATTATAATGTAGTTAAATAATTGGCCTCTATGGGTAGGGTTCGAAACAACTTCCTCAGTTTTATGGACAAAAAGAAAGAAAAATGAAATAAACACGACGCTATAACCACGACTGCGAATCATGATACAGCAAGCTTCGAGCTAAACTCTTGCTCAAATGTAAACAAGGTAAACATTATACCGTATAAAGCGCCTTTTTGTTTAATTTTCAATGTTTCATGTATCTATGATCTAATCTTCCATTTAATGCTATTTTCCTAGATTCTATACATATGAAAACCATACCCTACGACTTGTTTAAAAGGTTTTAAAAAACGAATTTAACGTCCCAGGTGAGAATAAGCAACACTTCATCGCTACTGATTACGAACGTGCTGATATCGCTGTATTAAATTTATTTTATAATCAGTAATAGTGAAAGAATAACTTTCTTCAATTTATTTAACCACAGAGAATGTTTGTCAGTAGAGGCTAGTAGCTTCTCTTAAAATTTATTTATTGCTTTTAGGTATCTTAGGCTCCGACCGGAGAAGCTAGTAGCTGTAGGAACTTGTGTAACTAGTAAATCAATATTTGAAAACTGGAGGGTGAATACTCATGTTTTGCGACGTTGCCACGTAATTCATATCAGAACTTAGTTTTTTAAGAGACCAACAAGTGGGTTTTATAAAAATTATTATAAATAACAAATAAATAGATTACGATAAAGAATATTAAGTCCTTTTTCTAGAGGAACTTATCTATCGATGAAGGCCTTATTCCTAACACGTTTCTTACAGTGGAAAACATTTAATTTTGTAATTTAGGCTTTTGAAAGAGACCGGTCATTTTATAATTGACTGAGTGTACAATATCTGGATGTAGAGCTTTATGTCATATCGTACACTAGCTACTTTTAAGCCAACTGAGTTTTTTTTAATGTTCCAGTCAGCACTCTTGTCAATAGTTTTCCCTAGTGATTACTTTCTGCTATTGTAAGATAAAAATACTATAGCATATATAGTATAACGGGTTTTGTTCTCTCGAACGACTCTATTCTTATAGAAATAACAGTATACAATTTACTATATGTTCATAATTTCTGGTATAGATGGATGACACTGTTTCATGTGCATTGATCTCTGAAGCTCACCCTATAAAACAATTCACTGATAATACAGTTTTCTCAAACATCGGCAAGGCAGAGTTCGTTTAGCGCACAGAGAATAGCTTCATGATGAATATTGCAATAAAGTTCAGGCTAAGCTGGACTCCGGTAATAATAATCACTGTTCACATTCAGGTTTATCGTGTGTGGAAAATTGTTTATATTATGGAATATGAAAGTCAATAATTTCTGGATTTCAAATTTAGATAGTGCTAAAAGAAGTGCATGATGAGCAGTGGCGGATTAACGCACAGTCACAGTCGGCACGTGCCTAGGGCCGCCAGCGCTGAAGGGGCGTCCAAGAAAAAAGTATATTTAAAAAAATCAGTTATCGAGAACATCGGTCTTTGTTTACAAGAATCACTTGATAGGCTTATTTTATAATTTTAGAATGAAGCGCTAATCTAATATTTCACTTGCACTGTGCCGTTTTGATGGGAATAAGCGGCTTTCATTTACTGAAGCGCGAAGCGCCCACCTGTGTATGCACATTGTATTCGCTTCCTCTCTAGTCTCTTCTTCAAATTCCCACTTGGATACAAGGGGATGTTGACACCGATGCCTTACAGCATCTGTTTTTGTCAGTTCATACAAGTAAAGACGATGTTTTGTCTCTATTTTCTAGCAGATTAAAAAACTAAATAGGGTGCGCTGTCAACTTAGATTATTTAAAGGATGGCAAATGACAGTACTGCATAGTATCAGTTTGTTTAACTTACACCCGCATAGCAAAGAATGACACAGTGTTATCCAGTTCTATGTTTACGTTATTATGCATACGTCACGTCGATGATTGAATCAGGATGAGTGGTTTAAGAAAGAAATTATCAGGTACAGAAAGACACAAGTTAAAGAGAGAGAAGGAGAAAAACTAAAAAAAAGAGAGCAACTGAAGAAAATTCCGAAACTCGAAACGCTTTTTGGTGGCGGGGAAAGTGGTAAGACAACAAACACGTCAACACATGATACAGTTGTGGGTGGTATCCAGTAAGAATCCAACGCCAATGAGAATGGTCCAGATGAGGTTAATGCTGGGAGTTCTGCAGTAACTCATGTGACTTTGGAACATGGGTTTTCCAGGTGTTTTGTGTTTCGTGAGAAGTGCATATAATAATTAATCTTATATGCGCCCAACGGCACGGTGGTAACTGAGAATCCTGGTTCCTTATCCCATGGAGAATCTACATGCCAAATATGAAAATTGTATAAATTATTTTCATATTCACCTTTTTTTTTTAATTGTGTGTACTATTATAGATACTTCTATAATCGCTCCTATATTACAATTACACTCATAATATTAGTATTGGTATCGTGTGCCATCCTTTCATGAAACTGTCAGTTTTATTTGTCAGAGTGTTGGTTCGGTGTATTATCATTATACAAGAAATCACTATCTTGTATGATATTCGTCAGAAACTAGGTTTAATCAACAAACACTATTTCCCTATTTACAAATACACCTATATCCTACGTTTCACATACAGTGACAGTTTGTATAACTCGTATGTACGTTACAGTTTTGGAGCTTAATATATTTCGTTGTTTACTTTGATAACTAAAATAACATTTGCTTAATATTCATTCAGATATATAGTTCAAAAGTTACTAATACACAAACAAAAGACGATGGAACAAAATTATAAAAAGGTTAACAATATTAATCATTCAATACACACTTCCTTCTTTTTATTGGACCTATCTGCTTTAAATAATCTTAAACTTTTTTCTTATTGCAATCTCCTCGATTTCGGTTTTATGACGATGAGTTACAAATTCACAGTACAAAAATTTAAATAATACACACAACTAAATATTGTACACTGTACAGTTTCGATTCCACATCATCTTTCTCCCATATAATGTTTATTGCTTAAACATTTCCGAGTGTACCTCTGTTAATTCCATGTAATTAAAATTTCAGTCAGTATACTCCTTAGGTTACTTTCTAGCTGTAATTTCCACTAATTGTCATCCTTTTGATACCAAACCCTGTTTCGGTTTCTTTTACTCTATGTTTTCTTCTTACCTCTGCAACAGCCTTTTTCTCTTGAGGTTTGTAATGGGTAAGTATAGTCATTCCTGCGCCAACAGATACAGTTTATTTTTATAATCATTTAATATTGTTGCTATTGTGTGAGAAAAAGGTCATAAAAAAGGGAAAGAAAAGAATAACTATGGTTTTGTGCAACGTCATTATGTTCAACGAGTTCTTGCAATATCTTCATTCACTAGAGCAGCTCATTGCTATGTATTTGTATTAAATGTTGAAAAAGTGGACACTAGATGGCACCCAAGTTTTCTAGTCGGCTAAGCGCGAAGTTTAAAAAGGTAAATGATTCTTTTCTTTATGTGTTTGTTTGGTAGGATATTGTTAAAGCTGCATTAGGTTTATTTCACGCACTAAGAGATCAAAAGAGAGTTTAATTGATGATTTATAGGTTAAATACCAAGTACAATGTATCTATTGTACTTTAGAAAGTATAAGGTGACTTGTGGTTTCACCAGATTATAACTTAACCTAGCCTAGCTAGGATTCGTTAACTTACTCCCGAGGAACTTGTGTTGAAGTACGCACAAGCTTGATTAGTAAGTGTACGGTCTCATTAGGACTGACGGCACTACCAAGTGTTGGAGGGTGCAAGTTAGTTTGAGAAACAAGCAGTCATTGTACAGAGACTGATCATCGCCATTCATTCCGTAATAGAGCATTCATTGACAGCAAGTTCACTAATTCTCTGTGGAGCCTTTGGTTATCATCATGACGGAGTAGCTGAACCAATCATTGCAACATCGTATGCCATCTGTAGTATTAGGACTTTCGTCATATTCAACTTTGGGTAGAGCAAAATATTATCCACGACGCTTACATGAAAATTTATCTATATGATCACAGTCTCGTTCACGATCAGTGCTTCCAGAATGTACAGAGATGCACTAAACTCACCGCCAAATAAAAAATCACACACCATAAGCAACACAGATACCGACACTAAAAGAGGAATGGACACCAATAACAAGGACGACTTTCCAGAACTTTCACTCACGTATTCTTTTCTTCTCACCAACTTCGACGATAAGTTCAGAAATCCGAAAATCTTACTACAACAGTTCACAAAATTCCTATCACGTGATGACATCAAACGTATCATTCCAACCAGAAACGGCATCATCAAACAATCTCATGTCAGAAACCTAGCTACTAAAGTACGCAAATGCCATAGTTATGAAATCTTCGGAAAATCAGTTACTCTCACCCGACTAGAAAGAAAACCACCAAAGCAACCACCACCACCACTCGTCGCCAACTTACACTTTCAGTTGTCGGAGTTGAGCCCACAATCACCGACAGTGAAGTCTAATCAGAATTGAAACTCGAAGGCTATTTCATCATCAAATGAATCCGTATTAAAACCAGAACCGGTGAGACTAGCTACTTGGTACGTGTACTGACAAATCATCAAGAAACCATCAATGATCTCTAATCAACTGGCGCTCTCATCTATAAAAACATACGTTTATTTTTAACATAAGTTACATATTGTAAGTGTGAATATAGTGTAACAATGTATGAGTTTGAAATACTGTTGTCGCTAACTACTTTACGTAGTATAAGTTTGTTAAGTCACGTAAATACAAAAGAATAAGTAGAAAACCCTGAAAAAGGTCGTTTTAATACATTGCTGTATCCAATACAAAAAAAATGTTCCTTTTCTCATTTTCTATTTCTCCTTTTTTCGTACTCACATGGTGTTCTTTTTTAGCACTTATACACTTCAGCATGACAGATTGTAGATGGTTGAACCTAGATCCTCCAATTAAGAAAAAATGCATTCATGTACCGGCATATGAAGGGTTGGCAGTACAACAAACATGGAACAAAAATGTGAAAACTTACTTATTCTTCCACGTACGGAGAAAATTAAATTCGAAAGTACAAATTCACAAAAAACGACATACTCTAAATTGTATTTTCTTTTTCATAAGTTTATTATTGTTTCTTAATCTAAATCAGTCAACGTTTGACAGAACTCGTCGTCGAGCAAAACTCAACAAAAAGATATCTAGAAATTATCCTCCCATCTAACGAGATTCTTTAATAAAGGAATTAACAATGTAAAAACTTATCGAACCTATTTCTTGTTCAAATTAAAATATTTATTAATATTATTATCATTAATGTTCTTCTATTCAAGACATTTGTACAATGGCCATACTACTGCTTGCTTGTGTTCGTACCTGAATTGTTAGAGAGATCATTTAACATTCGGAAGGTCGCGAGTTCTCGTCCAGTGGCCCCCCATGACTGAGGATTTCTAAGGTGCAAGGTATCTTTCAATTACACCGGGCAAATAGTACCTTAAATATTGCCAGGGTTGATTTCTTTCCATATCTTTCACATTGTTGGTGTTAATATCCTAGAAAATTACATACGAATTCTATTGAGAATTTGAAGATATCTTTAGTATCTTTAGGTAACTTTGGCTCAGGCGTGAATAGGGTAGAGAAGCAAATGGGGAATGTAACAGTAAAACCTTAGTTCAGATCATTCCGGTATTTGCCTGGAGAAACTTTGAGAAATCCTGCAAATCCCCAGTCAGGATATTCGGCCGCGGGGTACGAACTCGCTTACCTATCTATCGCCGTTTCGAAGTCTGGGATTTTTACCACTTTCGCCACGAGTGCTTTGTAGCAGTGTTTGGAATTTGTTAAGATAAGATCAAATTAATTTATGAGCGGTAACAGTAGTGTGGCTTACGTCCTTCCCAAGTTGGAATTCGTTACATAAACGAATTAAATACGTGAAAGTTAGTGATATCTCAAATGGTGATACTTTTTAAAACAATTAATTATAAACTTGCAAAAGCAAGTAATAAAAAACGATAACCTACAATGGAGAAAAGTGTAATGGTGCGAATTTTTCGAAAGTAATTAAACATGGAGATAGTGATAACAAATTTGTATGGGATACCATATTTTACTACAACTTGTTTTGGAATACCCTTCCCACACCAGTATTTATGATCGTTCTCTTAAGGAATTTGTATTAAAAAAATGACAATGACAATCATAGAAGATGTTACACAAATAAATTTATAGTTAAAAGGATAGTAAATAGTTTACTATTTAGTACACAGAATGAAATGGATAGAATATTTATAGCAAACAGCTTCTCTGTAGTAAAAGAGAACTGCGCATAAGGGCCGTTTTCTGCCCTTCAACCGATTTTAATGAAATTTTACACGTAATGTCTATACAATATGAGAGTTCCAATAATTAAAATGCTATGTTCATACCACTTGTAGTTATCATGGAAAGCGCGTCCAAAATTGACCACTTCCTGATTCAAAATTTTTATAGTGTTGTTCAAAATAAATTCTATATCTCCAGAATGGCGTAAGCTATCAAATACAAATTTCGTATGGATAGTACTAATATAATGAGCATGTGACACTGCAAGCCAAAAGACCATAGCTGTAACGTTTTGGAGATAAAAATAGTTTTCTTATGTAAACGTTCAATTTTCGTTTTAAAAGATACACTTTGCTCAGGAAACTCTGTATTGTTTAACCATTCTGGAGATATCTGATTTATTTTGAACAATACTATAAAAATTAGAATTCGAAAGTACTTATTTTTTTTTTTAGTATAAAATGTTTCTTTTCGCCATCTTAGTTAGTTTAGAGCAGTTAAACGCTATAACCGTGCTCATCTAATATTTTTCTAAAGAATTAAACCAGGTTCTCTCCATTGTACGTGCACTGGCAACAAATGGATTCACTTTAAGGAGAAGCATCTGGGGTACACAATAAAATAGTCGTTTCAGGTCTGGCGCGCTAAACTGCATATGTGCCTTATTTTGTATTTGAAAAAGGTTTTTGAGTGGGAGTTAAGATGTAATATTATGCCTTTGGGACATAGTTGCCTACGAATGTAAAAAATGAAAATTGGAAAAAAGTGGACTTGGGATGTTTTTCAATTCAGGTCTTCATTTGGCTCTTACAGATATTTTCGGAAGGATTAACTTTAATAAAGTTGGTCCAGATTAAATCGTTTTTCCTTCCTGTGCAACCCACTGATAATGAGTCTATAAAGGACCAGTAAAGAAGCAGAGTACATAGAGTTGTAAAAAAAAAGTTTTATTTCCTGTGAATTTTTTTGAAATTTTTTCAGTTCATTTTCATGTTGTTATTGTTTTTCTTTTTTTAATGTAGTTTTCTTACATTGCAAGTATTTAATGCTTTACGCTGCAGATAATCAATGTAATCAGCACGATTGAGTTAAACTTTCACACATTCATCCCAATTTACTATTGCTTTGGTTTCCTGCATCTTTACGAGGCAAATGATGGGATTATTTATGCATTCATTACCACATTGCTATACTTCCTATATCTTCACCCTGACAAACATAAGGGACTAAGAACATATGGACTGAAGTTATTTGGTATAGTTTGTAATAAAATACTAATAAATCTCCAGGGAACTGAAGAAATATTTTGAATTATAGGAATTTAAATTCCTAGAGATAATTACAACTTCGAAGATATCTTTACTGTAAACTGAAAAACTATGAATTCTTACCGAAATATGCTCTCATCCCGTATATACAATACGTTAATTTCTAATTACGGTATTATTCAAGGAAGATATCTATTTTTGATCATAATTACCGTCTGCAAAAATCAATTATCTTTAGCTCAAAATCCCTGGAAAATAAGCTGCTTCTATCCAAGGGCAGAGATATATGTTTGCGTTTACTAGTACATTGTGTTTCACTATAAAAGCTCGGTGGCATTGCTCTACCATGCTCAGGGCTCCAAGCCTCGCCCCATATACTATGAAAATATATACAGATAGAGACAGTGTAACAAAAAATATTGTATTATATGCATATTTCAAAAGAGATGTATAAATGCATTATGAATACTCTTATAAACAAGCAACTACATATAGGTTTCTTCTAATGAGTCTGTTGCAATAGGGTTCTGAGAAGTATCATTTCAAAGCATATAACGTAAGCAGGCCTACGTCCCGCGGCTCCCCACGCGCTTTTTTGAAAGTACAGGAATATCTATCGGCACGTAACAGTATGCGGGCAATTTTAAAATTTGAACTTTAAAATAAGGTGGTAACGCTGACAACTGGATGCTTGGGTATAAGGAACAACTACAGTATGTTCCGATTGTATCGAATATGTATACTCAAAGCTTGGTATGGATACGTCGAACTGAACGGAAGTAGTAAAATATTTAATTTTTAAAATTGATTGAGCACACTGTCAACTGTGAGACATGAAGTACCTCTATGACGCGTCGCA
>JAGDQP010004170.1:5257-21202 GCA_022664845.1 Lepisma saccharinum
TCCTGTTTTTTTAAAAAAAAAAATAACAATTTTTTTTTATGATTTTGTCAACTTTATTGACCAAAAAAAAAAAAAAAAAAAAAAAAAAAGCTGGGCCCAGAGCTTATATTTTGTGAATGTGAAGTACGAGATAAAATCTTTCAGCGCTTTCAACATTTATCTGCCATTAACTGTAACTTTCTATAAAATCCTCACGTTTTATAACAAAGGAGCACTGAGCTCCACTGAAGTTTTCCATGCTCAACAGCCTTTACCTCATCAACCCATTTAACTAATTATATATTAAGTTATGAAAAATCCCCTGTGACATAAGCAAACAATTAACCTTGTCAGACCTGGAACGTGCACGAGGACATTATGAGCTTTTTGGGTCATATCCCAGGTATGGTACAAAATATGGAGCATGGAGCATCTGGTTCGTTGATGGTACAAAAGTGGCGATGGTTGTTAATACGAATTTTAAAGGGTCCGCCTGTTTCCCAACAAAGAAGGCACCACAGAATTTGCAGGTTACGATGTAAATTACATTATAGAATACAGAGTCTGTTGCCTTGGGATTTAAGATGTAGTGACTACTAGTAGTATTGATAGTGACAGTGGGGGAAGTGGTGAGGATGGAGCAGGTCATACACCCTGTCTCTTTCATATGTAGGCTTCGGTTGGAGTAACAAGGAGTAAGGATTAGTACGGACTACGAAATTCTAAGATTAGGGGTGAGGTGCTGAAAAACTAATCCAGCTTTGGTCTTGTGTCTGGGTCGGATTAGAGACTGGAATTCGTTTGGTTAGTTCGGGATGGAACTGGGTGATTAGAACCGGTGTATTTGGAGTAGTGTTGCGAGTTAGCGGGTCTGAACATGCAAGGATGCACGTCGGATTTCACTGATTACAAGATTAGATGGGTAGCTTCGGATAACTTGAGTCTACTGGTTGTATGTTTCGGTTGCAGCGGTGGTAGAATTCAGGCGATGTCCTCAGAGGGCAAGGGAGAAAGGAGAAACCTGTAAATACTACATATGGTTGGTAGGTTTTATGTGAACGGAAGTAGTGCGGGTGTTGTTTTCAAAAGTGATGTCCATGTCCAAGAATGTGGACTTTCTTGTTTGAAATGGACCAAGCGAACTAGTTGGGCTGATTTCTCCATCTGGCCATAATGTGAAGGTATCATCCATGCCCACACGAAGACAGTGGCAATAAATTCTGAAATTTTCTGTTGGTTACTGTAGGTCAGCTCGGTGGTGGTGGGTTTGTAGAAGCTGTAGTCAGACAGTTGTTGGTACAAGACCGATAACAGCAGTTAGTTCTTTAAGCTGCAAACAGGAAGCAGTTACTCACTGAATTCAACTCGTCGTACGTTAACCATGCCCTATCATCCTCAAGGGAACTGTATTAGAAGACACAATAAAGAGGAAGACCGGGTACTCGTAACTTTATGTAGCTATTAGCATCGAGAGTGAAGTCTGCACATAATTGATTATGATACATTTCCTGAATCATAAAGTTAGTGCGACACAAGGTCTTATACTACAAGGATTATTTTTTAACTTGCCTGGTCCAGACGTATTACTAAATTAAGTTCAGTTACTTACGAACGAACTATCACATCATAAATCACTAAAGTATATTATCTGATTACAGTCTAGTGAAATATTTGTGCACGAACAAGAAAATTAGTATGTTTACTTTTGTTCAATAACTTATTAACTAATTAAAAATGAAGCACGTCTTATATATACATGTTAAACACATGATCGATCCTGGAAAGCAAATTATTTTATTACCTGGGAGCGTTAACAAATAATAGTAATAAGTACAAAGCAGTTTTAATTACATGTTAGTTTCACTACAGTTGTGAAGAAAATCTACAATAGACAACACATCGTTTACGAAAAACGCATTGTTTTATAATTAAATTACATTAATGAATGTGATTTATTTTGCTTTTGCAGTTTTTATTAATTCTTGAGTTAACGAATGTATCCCTAGGAAGGGAAGTTACTGTTTTGTTATATAAATTTACCTAATATTCGAAATGATTTTTATTTACCTTAAGTTTCATCGGGTCATCATGTAAGATTACTGCCATTATTTGCATTCCATTTAATAGTCCCTGACTGCTTAAATCCTCCTCATCTTTCATCACCCTTCCGCGGCATATAAGTTTTATTCTGCAAAGAAAATTAATAATATGGTGGAGAAACACTCCTCTTTATTTTAACATATTTTAGTAATTAAAATGAGTTTACAAAGCAATTCTGAAGTCAACAAAATTAATTTTAACGAGTTGGTTTCCTTTCATAGCAGCTCCCCAATTGCATCACGATGCTGGATGGGAACCGTTCCAGATCCACACACCTTGGAAAAAATCCTTGGCAGCGCCTGAAATCGAACCCGGGACCCCTCAAATCCGTAGTCAGACATGCTAACGACTAGGTCAACGAAGGTAGTCTCTCTCTCTCTCTCTCATATATGGTAAACAAGTAGAAAAAAAGGATACTTACATAGTAGATTCTTGAGACAGGTGTTATATGGCGTTTCCTTAACACCAGTCTCGCACCTGTCCGCTCTGTTCATTTCCTCTCCTACCAGTTGAAAACGTTTTTGCGAAACATACTGTTTTTTTTATTGTGTTTGTGATGTTATTATATACCTGTCTCAAGAATTTACTATGTAAGTATCTTTTTTCCCTACCTGTTTTACCATTTTATATATATATATATATATATATATATATATATATTCAAGTTCCCATCCTTATCACACCAGGAAAGCGATTCGTTTCTCCCTTGCACTCAGAGGACAACGCATGAATTCCACCACCTCAGCTACTGAAACTTACAACCAACGCCTCCAGGAGGTCCTAGTCAATCGAGGCTACCCATATAACCTTGTTAGCAAACAGATTCGCCATGAATCCTCGCACACTCAACCCACTCAATCCTTCAACCCACCGGCGCCCAACCCACCAGCTTTAATCACCCAGTTCTATCCTAAACTAACCAAGGTCAAACAAATCCTACACTCTCATTTTCACATTCTCCAATCTGACCCAAACATAAGATCAGTATTTCTCTACAAACCTAGATTAGTTTTTCAGCATCCACCTAATCTTACAAACATCTTGGTCCGTACGAATCCTTCCTCGCCACCAACCCAAACCGACGCGTATATATGCCAGAGACCCAGATATATGCAAGAGCCCCATTTTCATCACTTCTCCCACAATAACTATCAATATTGCTAATTGCCGGTACACCCTAAATCTCAAGGGTACATGCCACACCTCTAATGCTATATACATCCCAACCTGCAAGTTCTGTGATGCCTTTTATGTGGAGGAAACAGGTTGTGCTCTAAACATTCGTATTAACAAAGATCGTCACTTTTGAAATATCAACAAACCGGATGGCCCAGTCTCCTTACACACAGTTCCCCACAACATCAATTTTGACCTATCTTTCCTGGTTGCCATACAGTTATATATATATATATATACACACATAATTAGAAACTATATGCCAGAGTGAAGTCTTCAACATATTTGAGATACTGTCATGACCATACGAAAACTATAAAACTGTATAAGCACGAAGTTGTACTGTTTTGAAATTAAACAATAATCTTACTACGAGATGTAGTTAAAATTTCAGTTTTTATCAACGTGATTCACATGCATTACACGATAGTTGTCCTTATCCTTCGAAAATACAGCTCCCGTGGTCTAATGGTTGACATCGCTCACTTTCGAACAGAAATGAGAAAACAAGGAAGTTTGAATCCTACTGTGACCACTCTGACTTCGATGTCTTTCAGTTTCAACACGAAAATTCCGAAAGAGTAACTACTGTACAATATGGCCCTGGTTGCATTTTTTCCATCCCAGAAGGAACTCGATGAAGGCAAACATCCCTCTCACTTGTGACGGGCTTAGGCCGCGGATACATATCCAACTCATAAAATATAAATTAAATTAGACAAAAGAAGCGATGCTTCGTATTACCATTACATTTGAATATTGTCTGGAGCAAATATTAATGATCAACTTATTTACTTACTCTGTGGCTTAGGAAACTCGCAAGTTCATCATCGCAGTAACTAACGTTCTCCATAGGATTCTTTCCTGAGTAAGATCAAGCCAGTTTTCATCACAAACATCTACATCTCATAGTTACCTTCTAATATTGTCCTCCTAACAATGTCTCGGTCTTTTCAACGGCCTGTTTCTATCAGCCTTAAAAACTACGACGGAATACAATCTTAGTTTTTCCTACATCCGAGCTAGATGGCTTTTGATTTTATTATTGTGGCAACACTGGATGAGTCGTATACACTCCGTGAAATTTATGTTGATCTGCTAGGGTCGTACTCCAACTTTCGCAAACGTAAAGTATTACCGGCAGAATAATCGTTCTGTATATTTTCAATTTCAACTTTCTTGATATTAATTGCGAGGTTAGGAGTTTTTGGACTGAATAGAAACATGCGTTGCCCGATGCTAAGTGCCTTTTATTTCTTCCGTGACCTCGTTTTTGCTTGTTACATATGCTCACAAGTATTTTAACTTGTTTACTTTCTCTATGACCTCATCCCTAATTCTTATGTTTTGATTGCCTTCATTCCCTGTTTTTCGGCTTATTATTATGTATTTTGTTTTATCTATGTTTACCTGTAGACCTATTTCATCGCACGCTTCTACTAATACATCGGTGTTGCTTTGTAGTGCGTCTATATCGTCCCCTATTAAACCTACATTATCCGCGTATACGAACAGTTGATTCAAACCATTCAATGTTGGTCTCTTTTTGTCCTCTTTTATTTTCGGGATCCCATATTATAACGCAAAGTTAAACAGTATGGTGACAAGGCATCACTTTGGTTCAATCCGCTGCGAATCTTGAAATTATCTGGCATATTATTACTTATCTATATTCTGCTGATGAAGTCGCTGAAACACATCCTCAAATTGTAACAGGATATTGTATACTTTTTCCCTTTTGATACATATGCTTTCTTAAAATGAATGAATAACTAGTGAACAGTCTCATGATATTCCCATTTCTTCTCTAAGAGTTGTCTCAAGGGAAAAATCTGGTCCAACGTGGCTCTATTTCTTCTAAATCCACAGTGGTGATCTCCAATTATTTCATTTACGTATACGCTTAGGCGAGTTAGCAGGATATTATTCTGTACTTTGTAACATGTTGGGAGTAATGAGATTCCGCGGTAATTATTAGTCCGATTTATCGCCTTTTTCACAAACCGGAACTATTATTGAGGTTTTCCATTCCTTTGGAAAGACATAGATTTCATCAGGATTTGTTCCTGAGTGGTGAAAATCTGAGTGGTCCAAGTTCACAGTAGCTCATATTATATTAAAATCCCATTTGTAAACGTTGTAGTGGTCAAACGCTGTTTGGAAACGACCGTGCAAATACAGGTCACTGAATCCCAATTTTATTAATTCAGTTTCGCTCTCTCTCTCTCTCTGCTTTCGTTTATGGCAGGCGCTAACGTGAGCTAGAGGCTGAGTGAATACAACAAAGAAACTATACTGTAAAGGGAATACCACATTAGAAACACCCGAACAAATCAAGATCTCTGAACTCAAATCTGAAGTCAGTTTCTCTCAACCTGCCTTGGTTGAGGTTCTAGCCTGCTTTCCGGACGGACCAAGTGAATTAAGACGAAATCAAAAGAAAAATTTTAGGGCCCACTGCACATACATTTTAGGAATATGTTTCACTAAGTCCTCACCGAAAATCGAGTCCGAGATATATGACTATCAGACAGTGAGTATATGAACTCACATTATGAAAAGTCGAAAAACAATAAGCTTTAGTTAATGTTACAGACTCTTAGACAGTTTTATGATGATCAGTTCCACAATGATTTTCTTCTTTCCTAAAATCTTAAATAGCGTCGCACAACTGCATACGTCATTTCTGTGTATAAGAATCGTTAAATGCAATGAAAGTTTGATTTCTAATTCCGTCTTCCTATAATTAACTAAACTTAACTGCCAGATATGAAAACAAAATACTAAACATTTTAGGTAGAAACTAACTGAGAATAGAATAGTTCACTAGAGGTCATGGTTTAATAAAAATAAATAATATTAAGCAAAGCAAGTTGGAATTTATTCTACGGAAACGTTTTTAACTACGATTCACTCCTGTTCTTACGTGCACACTGAAATATGCTCAGAAAATGTATGACATATATGCTCAGTAATATATACACAATATGAAACCTGAAAATCACACGAAGAATGTACCTAAATAGATGATTAAACGTACTAATCTACTATGGAAAATATATTGATACAGAAGGAATGAAGGAAGTTAACCACTTGTAGGTAAAAATATAAAACTATGATTCCTTTGATCACATGTCTACCACATACGAAATGATAAAGTAAATTCTTAATGTTGTATAAACCCACATTCACTCTTAAATTTTTAAAATCATCAAAAACAATAATAAATTAACAATAGCCACTGTGGTTATATACACACAACAGGTGATAATTGAAAATATCGTGATATACGGTACAAATAAAGAAATTTTCCTGACTTTTCCTTCCTGCTTCTTGTAAGACAATTACGATGGATGTTTCCGTGATTCTTAGAATAAGACTTTCTGTCTACTATATATAAAATATTATGAAATCTTGTGAACACTGAAAAATTAAACATCAGTAATCATGCCACCTAATTACCGTTTTAAAAAAATGTACTGATTACAAGATTACCATACGAACATTTACGAAGTGAGATTACCAATTACGGACAGTTTTTATGAGACTGGAAAAATATTTGATTTGAATTTCTGGGCTAATTTGTACATGAGACCTAAATTTCTTTTAAGTCATAGAGAGATGTTTCATGACGGGTACAACATGCGGACAAAGACTTGAATTGGGATTTTCGTCCTAATTGAACATGTAGTTTTTTAGAACAGAATCTACTACTAACGGGAGACCCTAATCACTCTTAGGTTTGTATTCGAGGCAGAGTCCGGACCATCATGAGACATCACTCACCACTAGAGCGGTCTGTCATCACTTTATCTTGCCTCCACGGTAGCTGACTTACAGGTCTCCAGTTAAAGACACGGTATTTGTGAAGAAAGAAATAGGTCGGGGAAGCAACTTGATTCGCTATTCCACACACCATTCAAGTAATCGTCTGACTGGACGGAAGGCGAATATCAACCTGGACGAGTAACGTGATAAGAAAGGACTGAGTCGAAAATAAGGAAATACGCAATGGAAGTTTTGAATTGAAAACTTCTGTCCCGCAGCACTTAAAATAAAACATCCTGATATCAATAAAAAAGTATTTTGATAGAAAAGAACTGAAACATTACATGTTTGATAGCGGAGAAACTATGGGTGGTAACAGTATTATTTGTTCTCTCAAACATGATTTCTGTGAGACGAATAAAATACATAACAGCATCTTCATCTCACGGAGACGGTCAGTTTATTAAACCTTGAATTTTGTATTTAAGGGCAGCACTAAATGTGATTTTCAAAGAACGTTGCAGAGGAAAGTTGGCCTATTTCTACGCCGTCTAAATTTCTGATGACTGACTTTTATTTACGCTGCATGCAGAAACAAGTTTGTGTGGTTTCTAAGAGGCTGCTTACATCAACTCTGCAAACCACTAATTTACGGTATGCATTACTTTCATTTGACGGAAACCTCTCTCCACAGATTTTCATTCAGCTTTCGCAAACGTGTTCATTCACTGGGTGGTGAGTAAGCATGGTGTTCAAATTTGTTAACATCCAAAACGAACTTGCCACCTTTGAATGAAAAGACTTGAAATGGAATCCGAACAACTTCATTCAAACCATTCAGACAATCCGGGAACCTGGATGCTCGAGAAACTCAAATCTTTCCTCACGAATGGTAGCCATTCCACTACAAGACACGTGTTTTGGAGAGTTGTCTCTCACCTCAAAAGCCACAACATTTGTCTTTTTTAACCCAGTCTCCCATTATTTTCCTAATGAACCTTAAATTTCTTAGGGGTTCGAAATATCGAAGGTTTCCATTCTCTACTTAGAATTTTTGTTTCAGGATCATAGTAGTGGGTTCACCCTCAATCACAGGTATTTCACGAAAAGTATGTTTCTTCGACCGATGATTTGTTTAAAGTTACTTGCATAGCACAAACCACAATTGTTTCTGTGCCCTCGTAAACATTAGAAGCACCCACCTTGTACTTAAATTATCAAAATTAATACTTTGCTAAGAATATTATGCACACTTTAGTATGAGAAGTACATTTCCCCTACTATATCCCTGATCTTGCATTACTAAATTAAGCTTCCTCCTTCGCACTACTGGAGGTCCAACACAAATTTAATTTTCAATGATGGTCTGCTTCTTTAGAATTCAAGACTCAAAAGTTTTAATACATCATACGAAACAGAAGCTTTCCTCTCAAAATTGCTATTATATCCTACCGGATTTGAGGAATAATTAATTAAGAGCTCTCTATTCCATGCTCTTCATTCTTGCGCTGCCTCAGCAATCCTCCGCATTCAAGCTACTGTGATGCAACATAAATATGTTCAGGTCAGAAAATCTGAAACAGCTTTTAGACATGCCAGTAATCTGTGCACCATAAAATTAATAATTTTAGACTACAAAGAATGGGTCAAAGGTGAAATATCGGGATCAACCCTCGTATTTCCAACCCATTTCAAGCCATTTTTCCACACGAAAAATATGATACTGAAGTAAAAGTATTGGAAAACACATGGATATTCGTTCTCCCAATTGAGAAACAATTGCAATCTCTCCATTATATTTGCTATGGAGACGATCTTCATAAAATCCTGGAATGTATACTCATCTATAACTAGCTTTAAAAATCAAATTCCGGTATTTAACTGTCACTGTGAAATACGAAACCGAGCTTCTTCCGGAAATATTTATTCTGCTTCTATCCAAAAATATTCACGAATGAGCAAAATGTACTTCACCGACTTGCATTCCAAAGGCAAACTGTCCTCCACCTAGTTGGCGTTTCAGGTTACTCTTTAATATTGTTCTCCATTTGTAGTAAAACCGTAAGATATAATTTATTCAAGATGGTGTGCAAGAGATACATCTCGTATGTTAACGTAACCCGTTTGTTATGCAAATCCTCAAAAACATTCTAGAAAACTCACTGTCCCAACTTCAAACAGGTAACTGTTCCATAGATTCCTGGTGGCAGCATTTTTTTAATGCCATCACTGGCAATCTCCATTAAAAATTTTAAGTCCCCCCCACCCCCAAGACCTTATCCTTCACAACATTACAATCTGTTTGAGATCGAAGGATGATAAATACTTCTAGTTGCCATTTTACTAAGCAGCAGACCATGAAGGCATACGGGATAGTGGGAAAGGATCATTTTAGTGGCATCGCATGTTGATTTGTGCATCCACACTCTTCCCCGAATTAGAACCCGAGACTGGTTCGAACCCCACGTTATTAGTAGGTCCGGTCCTATTCTTAGTAGCTACATGATCAATAAGCACACACAAAAAAAAAAAAAACAGATTAAAAAATAACAATAGGCTGGTGGTTTACAAAGACAATGTTATATGCTCAGGTTTTAATATTTTAATTTTCGTTCTTTTTATGAGTTTTGACCAACACTGTATGTATCATTTCTGAAAGTTTATAATATTTCACTCTGTATTAGATTTAAGTTTTATCACGAGTATGAATCATGATAATAGATTTTAAATCAGAGCTCCAAAGTATCCATAAACGACATAGCAACGTACAAGACGTGACAGTAACACCATTTCCGTTCTCAAATTATATTTCTAAAGTATGAACTACCGTGTGACATCAGATCTAACCTTGACTCACAAGAACATTGAAATTCAATATAAAACGTGAACCCACGCGATTCCAGACATCATGGACACCTAATAACGTCATTAACAGGAAATGTTTCAGACTTAACCTTCAATCTACATCCTCCAAGAAGATGAGCTAATACAACCTTGACTTGAGTGAAAATGTCACACGAGAAAACAAAATTTGATTCTTTCTTTTTCGTTCACAGTCATATAAAAATAAGTGTAAAACAACGATCGAGACCAGTCTCTATCACTCACTCATCATCTACAACTCATTCGTCAAACTTGTGACAACAGAGACTATCAGAAGAACTTATAGTTTAGACGCCAAAAGAGAAGACACCTTATTGAAATTTATTCTTCATCTTCAATCTGGACTTAAAGAGAACTTAAAGGTTTAAACACGATTAAACCAAAATCAACGAACAGTGACAGTTTATTTACCAAGTGCATCTTCACAACCTTGATTCGACTTAGAAAATCACAGGTACGTTGCAGACTCTAGAAAATTGTGTAAAATGGTATTATATCTGTTTTGGTTAAAAATGGTACTTGGAGCTTAACTTAACTTAGCTTAGCTTAACTTTTGTAACTTAATTTAGATTTAATATTCTGTTTATGTTTTATCTCGCCTTTGCTTAAAATAGTCTTTCAGAATTAACTCAGGTCATGATTCATACGCCGTCCCGAATTTGTATAGATTCTTTGTTATAGTTTAAATTTTAAATATGTAACTTCTTCAGACACAAGTCCGGAAATAAACGTATTTTTAAATGTCTTTTGGAATTTCACCAAGCTTCCATGTCCTTTAGAGAAGATGACAACCGCCTTGTATTAAGGTACCTTAGCATTAAGAACTCTTCCCGTGAAGAGCGAAGTCTTTAGTTATAATTTAACCTCTCGCGCACGCCCTTTAACTCAATTTCATACAGACAGACCCAGGCCTTTATCAACAAGGTTTGGCACACTTTCTGCTTTTGAGAAAGGCATGAAATATGGCTGTCGATTTTCTCTTAATTATTTGGCTTCAGTTTATCTACATACGTCATATTTCTCATTATAGAAACCATACTACTGTAAACTTCTTCTTTTGCTTAGAAAAACCCGCATCTTGGACTAAGGAATCGTTTTTAGCTAACCATCTTTTGAATAGCCCTACACATTACACGTACTATTAATAATTTACAAATAAATGTTAATATTTAGATAGTATGATAAACCCATACCTAGTAGGATCAACTTCGAGTTTACTTGCTACTGCTTCACGTAGTTCTTGTCCCAATGCATTTAAGCTTATCTCCATATTGGCCGTGTGTGCATTGCATTTCTCATTCTGTGGGATGCGTACTTTCAGAGTTGCAACTCCAGTGTTTTTAAACTTGCTCTGAGCTTTTAGTTTGTCTAAAGCATTTGTCTGCAAACACGTTAAGGCATTTTTAACAGTTGTCAAATCTAACTGAAGCTGTTCCGCATATGATTCTGTCAAATTCTGTTAAAACAAGAAGAAACAAATGTTAATAAATCTGGGAATTATAGATTCTGTAAGAAATTAACTTTTATAATATATGTACAAGAAATTTTTTTTCAATTTTAGCAAAATTATAATCTTACATAACAATTATTACAATCTTTTCGCCATTAGTTTTAATAAAAGCGTTTACAACTTTTAATGTACATTATTTTCAACTTTCTTAATGCGTAAATAAGATAATTTATATAACATAAATAAGGAAGACAGAAAATTACGGGTTCCACATACAAACACTTCACAAATTCTCTACATCAATTTAATTATGTGGTATTCCTTGTACTCTTTAACTAAATGTCACTAAAGCAATTATTTTATTCAGAATGTTCTTGAATTCTTTGTAATGCTATGAATATAATGGATGCTTCAAGCTCTTTTTTAAATTTCTGATGTCTCTACTTAGAAGACTTCGTCATCCAAATTAAAGATATATATATATATAAGATGGCAAGAAAAGATAGAAAAAAAGGTACCTGCATTACATAATATAAAGATAAGTGAACAGGCACAACAACAACACAAGAGAAAGCAACGTTACGCAAAAGCATTTTCACATGATAGGAAAGAAAATGGGCAGAGAGGACTGGTACAACTCTGGTGCTAAGGAATTGCTATGTTGCCTACTAATGCTGGGTAACCGTGTGGGCAAGTTATGGAGGCGGGAAAATAACTAAATGGGTCGGTGAAAAACACTAAATGGAGAAGGAAGTGCGGAAGTTTACTAGGAGTACGTGAGAGGCTTCCTAAAGAAATAAGTACGGATGTACCGATACCACTTCTCCACCGATACTTGATACCGATACTGCCGATACCGATACTTTTGGACACATTTCCTATATATTATAAGACTCTTTCAAAATAATGAAGTTATCAACATTGTAATAATATATATTAGATTTATATACATACAAAAATATAAAGCACAACTTTATATTACGTTAGACACAGAAAATATATTATATATTATCAAACTGAGTACCGAACTGTCCTTTGTACTCCTGGGCACTTTGGGAGATAAAGGCGGCTGAGCGTGGGACTGACCAGTGACCACTCACCTTATGCCATAGGTCGAGAATATGTGGAGTCCCCCATGCGCCGTTCCCGGCGCGTGCGCATTGTACAGGGAACACCGTTACCTTTTCTAATATGTTAAGTTAAGACTAAAGGAAAAATACTGACAAAGTGAGCGTAGTGGTTCACTTGCAAAGCATTTTGTTCTTAATCGAAACCTCTGACTCGTTTGAGATCCGAAATTCGAATCCCGGGTGTGCCTTCCTGACTGAAGTTACTTTTGGCTTTCCTTCAGTTACTACTACTTCTTTCTAACATGAGCTACTATTTTAGCATGGACGGACTAAAAATATCATCTGAGTAGCGCAAATCAACGGCGTACACATGCATAAAAAATCGATTATACCATCGATAATCATTTAGACGAATTTTAAGTCTAAAGAGACCCATGAAAGATGAGTGTCACTGTTGTTAATATTAAACAAATTAAAAATAATTCGGAAAATGTATCGGTGTCCATTTGCCGATACCGATATATAGGTACATCCCTAGAAATAAGAGGGTACAGAATCAGACGGTAGGGGAAAACATTAATAATAAGAACGAAGATGAAGGGTGAAAAAATAAAAATAAATTGAAAGTGAAAATGGAGACGGAAGGAAGAAGAGAACGAAGGAATGAAGCACCGAAGAAGAGCGAGAAGAAGACGAGACTTCGCTGTAGGGGGTTACATTCAGCTAAGGCCGGGTTTATGGTTGGCGAAGAGGATAGAGATGTACGTCTGCTCCCATCTCTTTTTAACTGTGGATGGTGAATCACTGTCAGAGTTCAGGATTTTTAGGATACTGACTTGAAAAGTTTCGTCAAAGGTGCAGCCGTGATATGAGGTGTTTCAGGTATGGGGAGATGTGGATATTGTGATTTGGAGTAGCGATGGCTGTTAATGCGGATTGTTACGAGTGTTTGGGTTTCTCCAACGTAGAAGGCCGAACATAAGTTGCAGAATAGGAGGTAAATGAGGTTAGAAGATATGCAATTGACAGAGTGAAAGAGTACGAGATGTGACTGACGGGATGTTCGAAGGTCAGACTGGGATCAAAAATACGTCATTTATATATACATACATATTTTTAATGATTTTAAAATTCTACGTTTCCAAATACAATCACTTACCGGTATAATAACTCCGGTTTGAAATGAATGAAGGTAAAATAGAAGAATAAAATGATACTTGTATTTAATCCATCTACTAAATATCGTCGAAACATTTATTTTAAATAAATAAAACGAAATTTTACACTAGCAATTTCGATTGGATACCATTCTATCCGCTGATTGGGCGAGGTCTGGAATTTACTTTTGTCATTTTGAACGAGATATTATATGTTAGTACCCTTGCATTCTCCGCTTTCACCTGTGATTTGAAGATAAAAAAAAAAACAAGTTGTTTTTCTTTTAAACACCCCACTTCAGACCAGATTTTTTCGTGTTTTATCGGATTTAGCTGGGTTTTAAAAATGAAATGTGAATGCACATAAATATAAAGCTGTGTACAGACTTAAGTAGCTCTGTCAGTAACAGTGTGTTACTTCTGTGAATCAGGAGGCTTGAAACGGGCCATTTCGTGTGGGGGCGGGGGGAGGCTCACTTCCTTGTCTGTATACCGCATTCAAGATGAAGCGTGATCGGAGTCCAAGATAATTGTAGGCCCCGGTATTCCGCCATTAACAGGTAAGACTAAGGAAAACTTCGGAGAACCCCATTCGGAATGGTTCCATTGATCTCAACTCAACATTTCCAATGCCACTTGGTGCTGCGCGAAAAGTATTCTTCCTCTTGCATAGACATTTATTATAAGGATATATAAATTGCTTTATTCCTTTGTTTTTATGGAGGCCGATTCAAACAATTCTTAGCAACGATCTTGATACGGTTTTCCGAAGCTGGAATAATGAATTATGAAAGCTGAGCCACTATCAATGGAGGAACCCAAATACGTAACGTTTAATGATTGTATAAACGAACTTCACAACAGGTAATAAAATATATAGAATGTGTAAGCAACATATTGAAGTACAGACATGTATTGTTTGGGAATTAACTAACTCTATGGCTTATGGAACTTGCAAGTTCATCGCCGCAGTAACAAACGTTCGCCACTGGATTCTATCCTGGGCAATATCAAGCCAGTTTTCATCACGAACACCTACTTCTCGAAGATCTCTTCTAATATTATCCTCCCAACGACGTCTCGGTCTTCCCAATGATCTCCTTCCATCCGGGGTTCCAACCAGGATAGAAAATAATCTTCGTTTTTCCCCCATCCGAGCTACATGGCCTGTCCACCTTAGTCGTAGCGATTTCACTATTTTACAACATCTGGTGAATCGTACAGTCCGTGGAGTTCTTCATTATGCAGTCTCCTCCATTCTCCAATCATCTCGTCCCGTTTCGGCCCGTATATCTTTCTCAAAACTTTATTTTCAAGCACACGTAACTTACGTTCATTTGTTAGGGACATACTCCAACTTTCTCAACCGGAAAATATTACCGGCAGAATAACCGTTCTGTATATTTTAAATTTCAATTTCCTTGATATTAATCGCGATGTTAGAAGTTTCTGGACTGAATAGAAACATGCGTTGCCCGATACTATGCGATTTTTTTTATATCTTCCGTGACCTCATTTTTGCTTGTTACGTATGCTCTCAAGTATTTAAATTTGTTTACTTTCTCTATGACCTCATCCCTAATTCTTATGTTTTTATTTTCTTCATTCCCTGTGTTTCGGCTTGTTATCATGTATTTTGTTTTATCTATGATCTATGTTTACCTGTAGACCTATCTCATCGCACGCTTCTACTAAGACTTCGGTGTTGCTTTGTAGTGCATCTTCATCGCCCCCTATTAAATCTACATCATTCGCGTATACAAACAGTTGATTCAAACCATTCAATGATAGTCCCTTTTTGTCCCCTTTAATTCTTAAAATCGCGTAGTCTAACGCAAAGTTAAAAAATAGTAGTGACAAGGCATCGCCTTGTTTCAATCCGTTGGGAATCTTGAAACTATTTGACATAATATTACCTATTCGTACTCTGCTTATGGGGTCGTTGAGACACATCTTCACTAGTTGAACCATTTTTTTCGGAATTCCAAATTGTATCAGGATACTGTGTAACTTTTCCTTTTGATGGAATCATACGCTTTCATAAAATCAATGAATAGCTGATGAAACGTCCCACTGTATTCTCATTTCTTCTCCAAAATTTGTCTCAAAGTGAAAATCTGTTCCAACGTGGATCTATTTCTTCTAAATCCACATTGGTGATCTACGTATACACTTAGGCGTGTTAACAGAATATTACTTAATACTTTGTAACAGGTTGGAAGTAATGGGATTCCGTGGTAATTATTACAGTCCGATTTATCGCCTTTTTTGTAAATCATAACTATTATTGATGTTTTCCATTCCTTTGGAAGCTCCTCCTTTCTCCATATAGCACTTATCAATTTATGTAGTTCATTGATTA
>JAGDQP010004170.1:21602-61451 GCA_022664845.1 Lepisma saccharinum
AGATATTCTCGCTTTTTGTTTCTGAACCTGCGCGTGGCGTTTCGTTTCGCGTTACTGTAGTGGTTGGTATGTGCTTGGCTTTTATTACTTAGCCATCGTTGTCTGGCTTGTTTTCGTATTTCATGAAGCTTAAGGCATTCTTCATCAAACCAAGGTTTGTTTTTCTGTTGTTTCTTCTCACCTTCGCTGCGCTCTTAATTGTTTCACGAATTGCTTCCCACATCTTACTTACATCAATTTCATTATTAATATCATCATTTAAACGAATTGTTTGGGAATACTTCTACTAAATTAGGGTCTACGGTCCACGAATGTACGGGTGTACAAGCAAGGTATGTAAATAAAGTTTAGTATTGAAACATTACTCTTTATATAATATATGATGAATAAGGGACTGTATTTAAGTAACAACCTCAGCTTCGCAAACTATTCTTATGAGTATATGGTTTTACTTGATTTAACCGAATGTTTAGAACCATTCGTTATTTCACGTATCTTGAACATAACCTAAACATTACATCATATTAAGTTGGCGCAGGAGTACTGGAGATTTAGTAGAAATTTATTAAGTTGACATACCACTCGAACGATTTGAACCACATGAAATGGACATTATCGTGTATATAGAGCAATTTCAAAGCTATTGTGAAGCTTATAGCACTAAGCCGGAAAAGCAAGCCCATCTTTTCTTAACAAATATACGGCATGAACTTTATGCTTGCCTCAAAGACATCTTTGCGCCAGAATCACTGTATGAACAATCTTTGTCATCAATACAGCTGAAACTTAAGGAGCATTTTTCTCCCAAAGTAAACATTATTGTGGAACGATATCACTTTTCAACTAATGCGTCAGAACGATCTCCAACCCCTCGGCAGATTTCCCAGCTAAGCTCCGCAATCAGACTATGAAGTGTGACTTTGCAAGCGTTCTAGACGACATGCTTCGAGATCAGTTAGTGGTTGTTATTCGAAGGGACGACACACGTAAAGGACTACTAGCCAACAAAAATCTCACATTACAGAAGGCTACTGATACATACATTGACGACCAGGTCGAAAAGACTCGACATGCTTCAAAAGGTTAGGTCTCTGATATCAATCAGCAATTACCATTAATGAATTTCATCAAGCAAAACAACATAATAAGACTGAGAACAACAGAAGCAACAAACATAATTCACGTTATGAGTACCGGTACGAAAACTGTTTTGCAAAGACCCTAACTTGCTTCAAATGTCGGAGAAATGGTCATATTTCTAAGATCTGCTAGTCGAAAAGGGCAGTTCCTGACACAAAGATTACAAACATAAGCAACAAGAGACAAGCTAAAGAACCAACTGATTTGGTACACATGTCAACATTGTATTCCAATTGGTTAGTAAATGATACAAAACTAGAGGAATCTAATCCATCGAACTCACGAGTGTTAAACGATATTTTTCTACTGGGCACGTTAAAGGATGCAAACGGTACGTTCATTGAAGGTTTACCAAAGTCTATTGAAGTACAATATGAAGGTCAAAATTTAGCATGTCTACCAAATACTGGATTTAACCACAATCTAATGTCGCTTAATACCCTCATAAATACCAATGCTTAAAATAAATTAAAACCAAACAAACAGAGTATACAATTAATCAACAACACTGAGATTCCTATGTCAGACAATGTATCATTGGAAGTGAAACGAAATAATGTAAGCTATTCGTTATTCTTCTTAATCACATTACTTGAACTACCAGCTGTATTGTTAGGTTACAACGGGTTATATGTTTTATTCCCTAACTGGAATTTTGATCATGATATTCCGAAGACAGTTGAGCCTTTATCTAATGAGTTATCGATATTTAATCAATTAACATTAGAGGCTACTATGCCCATGCTTTTAAAACATCTACATGAATATCATTAGAATTATACCAGCAAAGATACCGATCCTAAACAACATTTAGAAATCTTACAGGAACTCACACAGTTTAAAGCTACTACTGAATCTATAATTGGTCAATTATTTGAACAGTTGTCTACATTACAAGAACAAGTTTCAGAGTTTTCTACAGTGATGCAACAACAGCGAGAAAGCAAGATACCCAGCAAGCAACTTCTAAAAGATTCAGAATGTGGAATATTAGAACAACCTACGTTTTAAAGTTCTAGCAAGCGAAAGAAAGAAAAAACAAAACAGAAAAATGAACCAAAAGTAAAACAATCAAAGTTAGACGATAAAGAATACATTGACAGTGATCAACCTCAAGATATTTTTCATGAAAATTTGGACCCGTTTTTATGACTTTATGAACAAGGACTATCGCATAAACGTTTAAAACCAATATTTCCTGGTCAGCAAAGGAATTTTGAGCGTTTGGTAAAAGAAGGCACACTCGAGGAAGCCTTAGATCTTATTCATAACCTATTTTGAACCGTGATTTTGAACGATTCTTTGCGAACTAATTTGAGATGTGAATTGGAACTAGTGATTTGGAATTTATCAGTGTACTCATTATTGAGTTGTTTTTTGTTTTGTTTTTTAACTTTAGAAGTACTGTAGTTTCGTACAGCAAGAAGCAAACTATGTGTACATTATAATGAAATTTAATCTGTATGCTATGATTGACGTGTTGATACGAGTGTCTGTTAATTAAGTAACTTCTACACAAGTAACTAATAACAACATTACCTGTTGTGATTGTGCTAATGAATTCATTACGTTATGTTAGATTGTTATGGCGTTAGTAACAGATATAAGTTTTTTTCGTGTGTGTGTGTGTGTGTCACTGAACGTTTAGGTTCGGTTTTTAGAGAAGCACGGAAAGTTCTTTCATGAACAGGGGGTAAAATAGACATTTATTAGTTATGTTCTGACTACACTGTAAGAATATTTATTGCTTCATTCTTTTGTTTTTTATGGAAGCCGATTCAAACAATTCTTAGCAACGATCTTGATATAGTTTAACGAAGCTGGAAATAATGAATTATGAAAGCTGAGCAACTATCAATGAAGGATGTAACATCATGTCTTCGTCGACCTGTTACTTGTTTTTTTTTTTTTTTTTTAAATATAAATATGCTCAATTATTTTTTAAATTTCTTTTATTGAAATTTCAGTTAATGTATGTGTATGTCTCTTGGACAAGTCTTAAACTAGGGAAACTAGTATATTTGTGGTTTAAGATAATTTTTAAAGTAATTTTCTATGTACTTTTAATATATTTCAATCTCTCAATTACTTTTACATGTTAAGTAAATTCGTAGTTTAGAAAAGCACTTTTTCAGAAAATCTGTAGTTAACAGGAAACGGGGAAAACTTAGCCTCTTACTTTTTACGAGTTTCACATATATTGTTACCGAATGTTTTGACGAGGCTAGCACACACGCGTTCTTTCAAAGAACTAAGCTTTTCTCATTGGTGCGCGCGGACCGCAGAATCTTCAGGGAGAGGGTTTCTGAGCCTCAAGTTTGCTCTACATATAGGAACTCTGCCTTGAAGCAGGACTCAGTCAGCGACAGCCATCGACAAGTATTACATCTTTAGCTCAGCTCTTCGATCTCCGATATCCGCTGAGATGTAGTCCTTAGGACTGCAGAGGGGAACCTTTCGACCCCTCTAGGAGAGTAAGTTCCCACTAACCATGACAGTATCACTGTTTAATTCCCGGTGGTTTCGTAGTTTACTCCGTAAATTCGTTTCATCAAACTTTCGTAACATTTCATACAAAATTTTGTAGCGTTCTTCGACCCACATCATGTTTTTCTAAGATTATGTTGCCAGCCGAATCTCTGTTTGTTATTTTTCGTCCTTTTAACGCCGGTTAAGAGCAGTTTTACTTGTACGTATTATCGTCGGTGCGGAAATATAAGTTCGAGTCGATCGTTATTTCTATGAAACAGCGACTGTGACTGTGTGTAAGAAAGTATATAAGAGATAATTTTGTGTTGTACCGAGGTGTCATTCCTGTACATACATATTTTTCCTCTCCTACTTTTTAAACTAGCTTTACGCTATTTTATTCTTTATATTAATTTTGTATTTGTATCTTTAGATTCAAATAAGGGTACACGGATGTACTCACGTACTCCTCTGAAGTGCGAGGGACCCCCTGGAAAGGGGAAGTACGTGGCCAGCGCTACTGAAATTCCCGGATTGGAAGTAGGAAATTCTATTACAAGGCACATATGGAAATGCTGCCGACACCTAACCTTTGCTCGTTAATTACTAATCAAGCGGCGTGTTAAAGAACTGTACAGGATGTATTGAGGTGCAACAATATGTAAGTTTTTGTTTCTCGCAAAGTTAAACCATTAATCTTAAATATTTATTCTATCTTATTCTATAAGTAGATGAAACGTAGTAATAAATTGAAATGCCACTCCAAATGGACCGCCTTGTGTAGTAATTTGAGTAGCTGCCAAGTTTTCATGGAAGTGTGGCTGAGGCCTTTGGTCTCATTAGACATGAAAGTCTTACTAACAATTAGATTCGTTATGTCGCAGCTTGACATGAAAGGAAGTCTGCGGCAAAATAGCTCGTTTGTAGAATATTTTCCGAGGCCACGGAGTCCTCTCTAAATCTTAATAAATAAATAAATGTCTGAGTGAAGTAAAAAAAAAGAAAAAGAAAAGAAATATACGTAAATCAATTTCTTAACGCTGTGCAAGAAAGGGTTTATTTAGATAATACTTATATAAATGTAGGATTGTTTTGTTTTAATCTGTTCTTTCTTCTGTCTAACACCTGCATGTGTGTCCCCAGGACACCTTTTTCTTATTTCTTTCTTTCTCCCCGCTGCCTTCTCCAAAGTAGCCGTGTGGATGCTTAATAATATGTTTTATCCACGTAAATAAAGAATTGAGTTAATTAAGGATACATTTTAAATAAAGAAGTTTTGTTTCGTAATAGTGGAATAGGCAAAGACTGCAACCGATAATTTATCGTCGCAATGAGAAAGGCTAAAGTTCGGATTAAATAATGATGTTTGTATAAACTCAGCTACATTGTATCTAAAAATCCTGTAAAGATAGAGAGAGTGCGTATTTGCATATATTCATATATTTTGTACATGTAAATAGCTGTATTTTTTAATCTATATTCTCTAAATATATCGGATGGCTAGATCGTAAATCTTTTATAGTTTTGAACCCATTATCATGTCTTGTGCGTTGTGGGCAGATCATTGGAGGCAAGGTTTATTAAGTATGCCCTCCTCCTGACTATAGTTTATTGCTGGCTAAAATCGATTTTTCAAGGTTATTAAGGAAAACCGCAGCTATGCATTCCTGCGCGACTATCTTGACAGACTGGTTGCATATGCTCCACGGCGAAAGGTGAAGTGTGATGCCTGGCCGCGGATTACAGTTTTATTACTTATTGATATGTATATAATGGAATATAAAACGAACATGATAGATGTAGTGAATCACTTTATTTTCCTGGCTGAAGATTTAAAACCCTAATAGCTATTATTCTTTATCCCGGTGCCAGCGGGATACTTATTTATTTATTAGAAGTTAGCACGGATACAGCAAACGCCATTTTACACCGTTCTTGTAACAAACAATAAACAATAACAACAACAATAAAAATAATATAACAACACAGACTTATACAATAGGAAATAATATAAAGTTTTTTTTTATTATTATTCATTCATTCATTCATTCTAGATTTATATAACAAGCCTTTAGAGGCAGAAATCTGGTGGCAAAGGAAGAGTATTGTAAACATGTGATAATCTATATACAAGAGATCGCTGGACCAAACGCAATCTCGGTTTTGAGAGGTAGAAATGATGTTGTGAACGAGAACTTTGTCTGGGTACTCTTAGGTTAAAAAGTGGACGAAGGTCGTTGGTCCTAAGTGTGCCCTGCATTATTTTATAAATAAATTTTAAGTCGTTTAGTTTTCTTCGTGTGTCTATGTTTTTTACGTCAAGGGAATTCAAAATGTCTACGTTAGATTTGTGTTGGAGGTTGGGTACCCTGTGTTGTACAATGCGGATAAAGAAATTTTGGACTTTGTGCAATTTAGATAAATTGGTTTCACAAGCCATAGACCAGATAGATGAACAGTATTCAATAGTACACAAGTGAGAAAATATGACAGAAGAGCTCTGAAATCTTTAATATCGGTAAACCTGTAGAGAAGTCCACGAACTTTCACTGCTTTAGAAGTTACGAATTCAATGCGAGGAGTAAAATTGAGTTTTTCATCAAATATGATACCCAGGTCTTTGTAATGATCTACGCATGGTATATTAGATGAAGCTAATGTGTACGTACATTTTGTGTTATGGGTTTTGAGTGAGAAACGCATTGCAGCAGGTTTGCAAGTATTGACTTTCAGTAGCTAATTATTGCACCACATTTCAACAGAATCTATAGCGGCTTGAAGGAAGAATGTATCTTCTGTAGATTTAATTGTCTTAAAAATTTTGCAGTCATCAGCGTAAAGAAGTACCGAGCAGGAATTATCTATCTGTTCACATAAGTCATCAATGAAGAGGGAAAATAAAACTGGCCCTAAGGAGCTTTCTTGAGGGACACCTGAAAGCATGGGGAGCCACTTGGATGTGCTACCAGAGAAGACGACACGTTCTTCTCTGATGTTAGAAGCTGAACGAGGGGTCCGTGTATACTAAATCTGGAAGTAAACACGTGTATAAGAAGTTTGTGATTGACAGTTTCAAATGCTTTGGAGAAGTCTAGGTATATGACGTCAAGTTCTTATCTATTTGCTAGGGCATCCTTGGCGTGAGACAGTAGGACAGCTAAGTTGGTTTCACAGGATCCATTAGGTACAAAGCCATGGTGGGAGGGAGAAAGAAATGGGAGGACATGATTTTTAATCCTGTCTGTGTTGATTTTTTCACAAATTAAACCGAGGGCAGAAAGAAGGGAAATAGGTCTATATGAACTAACACAGGATTTTTCACCTTTTTTGTAAACCGGAGTAATATTTGCTTGTTTCCAGGAGTTTGGGAAATAACCCTCCGAGAAGCACCTATTGAAAAGAATGGTGAGAGGTGCAGACAATGGTTGGGCTAGTTTAATCAGAAATATGGAATTTATTTTGTCAGGTCCAGAGGCTCTAGACGATTTTAGATATGTTAAAAGGCGATATACTTCCACAGCGGTTGTGTTTATATCTGATAGGCAATGGGGAGTTTTAAACTTTACATCAGGAAAAAATGGAGGATCTGAACAAGTATTAAAATTGTCATAGAAGCAGTCATTAAATAAATCATCCCTTTCGTTGAACGAAGCAATAAGTTCTCTGTATGAAACTAGAGATGGTGGACCTGAGTTTTGTCGCCTGCAGTTTATGAGAGACCAGAAGCGTTTAGGATTGGTTACAGCTTGTGATGAAACAGATTCAACATAATTATCATAATCTCTACGGAGGAGAGCTTTACATAACTTGCGTTGTTGAATGAAAACATTATGAGTTTCATTATTGGGATACTGTTTCCAGAGCAACCATGCACACTTCTTGTTCTTGAGGGCAAGTTTTGTTTCCTGACTATACCACATTGGAAACTTACTGGATTTTGATTTCTTGACAGGAACATATTCTTTTATAACAGCGTCCAAACATGCATAAAAGAAATCCAATGCATCTTCCACGTGTCCTGCTTTTAAAATTTTCCCACGGTATTGCTTTTATTGCAGTAGCCACTAAGTCCCAATTCGTTTTGTTCCACAGGGGCATAGTTCGTTGAATAGAACAGCGCCAGCGGCGAGGGGGAGGAAACTGTAGTTCAATGTCTAACGACAGGTGGTCTGGTGTGTCGAAAATATTTCTACCTGGAGTGACCTTCACTTTTTCGAGAGTGGAAAGAATTAAATGTAGAACAGAATTACCTCTAGTTGGAAACATGTTATGTTGGAATAAACTAAAACCTGCAATGAAATGTTCGAAGAACCATTTATCCGGCTGGTCAGTACATGCACCATTAATGTGTGTATCCCAGCTGATATGTATGTTAAAGTCTCCAATGATGCATATATCACGTTCTTTGATTGCATCAAGGACAGAATCGAATAAAATATCTTAAGAGTTTATATTTTTGCTGGGGTTTCTATAGTAACAGCCGATTAATAATTTTGAATGTTCTCCTTGTATCTCTACCCATAGCAGCTCACAGTTTCTTTCTAAATCATAGCGTCTGACAGAAGGCCAACGACCATGAACTAGTAGCATGACAGCCCCTTCCCTAGACCCACGGTCCCACCTGCAAACCTGGTAGTTTTTAAGCGTAATCTCGCTGTCGGAAAAGTTGTCAGTAGTCCACACTTCAGAAAATCCCAACACATCGTAAGTTGATAATTCACTCTTGAACACATCCACAATTGACAGTTTATTACAAAGACTGCACATTCTGAGAATAAATTTTGAAAATATCACTGTCACACATGGTCTTACTACTATACAGAGCGAGGGGCGGACCGGAATTGAGAGAGACGTCACCAGAGAGGAGGACACTGCTCACAATGTAAAGCAATATCTTCATGGTTGGAGACACTGCACCGTAACTGGGACTGGGCTTACCACGTGGACGAAGAAGAGGGAAGCGGCCATCACACTTGAAGAGCACACGAGTTGTACAGCTTAAAGCTGGAAAATTGTATCCTCTAAAACTGAACAACCACATGTATCCATTATTTTGTTCGTCACTTAAACTCACCTGACAACAGTCAATTACTGGCATCCAAAATAGCACACTACACAGGGCAATAACACTTAAAAATAAGGCAAAATCGGAGAGATCACAATCACATGTATCCCCTCTGTCCGCCATCTTGACTTCCGCAAGATACGCACGAATCTTCACGATGGACTATCTCGTTTAAATTTCATATATATTAGACTCCCAACACGTCTGATCAGCGTGGGAGCAATAGACCGACTCCTCCCTTCGGGGAGAGGTCGCATCCACTAGTGGATTGAATATGGCTGTGATTTATATATATTAAACACGCCCGACCTTCATTCCAGGCGAAACAGCCTCCTTTCTCCCCGAGATAGAGATATAGGTAACAAGGAACACAAATAAGTAACGTTTAATGATTGTATAAACGAACTTTAAAACAGGTAATAAATATATAGAATGTGTAAGCAACATACTGAAGTACAGACATGTATTGTTTGGGAATACTTCTACTAAATTAGGATCTACGGTCCACGATTGTAAGTGTGTACAAGCAAGTTATGTCAGTTATGTTAATAAAGTTTAGTATCGAAACATTACTCTTATATAATATATGATGAATGGAGGAGTGTATTAGTAACAACTCGGCTACGCAAACTACTCGTATAATTTAGCAAGAATGTGATGACAAGGCGAATTAACAGTAACCGAATGTTTAGAACCATTCGTTGTTTCATTTCACGTATCTTGAACATAACCTAAACATTACAGCACTTGGTTGTCCAGCACACCAACCACCAGACCAGAACAGACGGGATAACTATAGTGTTTATTTCTTATCCTCATTCTCTAGTGAATTCCTGACTAGCTCTGTTTCTGAAGATAGCAAGGGTTATCTCAATATGGTATCTGTTTGAAAATCTATATTTTGTAGATTCTGGTAAATAATTTTGCAAGGAATTTGATACTACAAATACGTAATCCATAATTCTGGGATAAACTTCAATGATAATTTCGTCCGGAAGTAATTTGTTAATAAAGACTGAAAGTAAAGAGCATCAAAATCTAGTTGGAGGAGATAATAGTTCTAGTCGGTTACGAAATAAACAGTTAGAAAAATGTTATTTAATAGTTTGTATTGGAGTACTGACTTAGCTCGAATAATTCCTTGTATTTCAATATCACAAAGGTGAAGTGTTGTAGATTTTAGATAGCAATATTATTCTAGAGTTATAATGACAGTCATGATCTACATTCTAACAATCTAAAATACAATATTTTTCATTATTATGGACTTATAAGACGAGTCCGCGTCCCAACACCTATTTAAATACAAGCATTTACATACCTGTATCTCCTGTTCATTAGCATTTCCATCCTCTGTACAAAAAGGGGCCTCCCATAATTTCACTCCACCTTCTCTTAATTTCGTTCGAACTCGCGACAAATACTCCTCCCACAGTAAATCTTCACTCATTTTCAGGGCGAACAAACATCTGAAACAGAAAGAATAAAGAACAATGTCAAATATAACCATGTTCACAAGCACATCAAGAACATTCACGCATATTAAATGTAAAATACGTTTCTTCCCTTCAGAATGAAAATAACGAAAGCAAGTATGAAAAAAAATCTCTTTCTCTTCATTCGTTGTCCTGCAAGAAAAAAACAACTCAAAACGCTCTGTACAAGCAGGCACCACAAATTATGCTTTAACATACCTAACAACCAAGCGGCCGTGGATTCAATCCCAGCGGCCGATCATCATGACTGACTGAGGTTTTTCCAGGGCTTTTCCTCACACACCAGGCAAATGCCGTGCTGATACCTTTAATTTAGGCCATGTTCGACCTTCCCGCTTACTTTCCCCACTCTTATCTCGGCGTGAGCCTTAGATGCCTAAAGGCCATAAATAAAATTCAAATTCAAACATACGTTCAACATTCGTATGTGAGCGTGATGTCAATCGGAGATCAACCTTGCACAATCGATATCAAAAAGAAGACGTTATTATTATTATTTTATGTGCGAAGCGTTTCTTATTGTACATTAATATTAAATACAAGAGAATTAAGAATATGTTAAATGAAAATACCAATTCTAATTCATAAGAAAGCTTAAAAGAACTTACAACGCATGCTATCGTACATGAAGACTTTTATGCCCAAATTTTCAATGGTTGTGGACCATCAACAGAAGCCTCAGATTACGAAATAATTAGATAGTAAATTTGCAAAGGTACACTATACAATGAACTGCCACGAGTGTACTATATGAAGCTTGAGAGAAATATTACAAAACGATATTTGAATATGAAATGAACTCCCTATAATAGAGTTTGTACATATGATACTAGTAAACGTTGTATTAACTGCGTCCCCTCAACCACTTTTAACGTGTGTGTTTTAGTCGTCTGCGGAACTGTAATTTCCGTGCTCATTACATTTAAGCAAGTAAAAAACTTATCTTTACAATTCCTAATGTGAAAGGACGTATGAGGCGGGAAAACACCAAACTTTTGAGCGTTTCCTTGCTTCTCGACAGCCATTACTTTTAGCTGGGATAAGCTACAGGTACGGGCAGTGAGTACTGACGAACAGCGTACTGTCAGTGTTTCAGTGTGGCCCAGTTAGTTGATCTCTGAGGGAGCCGTTTTATTCACGCCACTTGCCATCTCATGTTTCTATGCATTAGGTCTAAAACAACGCGTGCGCTTTCTAGTACAATATCACTTTTTCTTGTTGTATGTTAAGTATTCTGAGTGTACGTTGTTCTCAGGTTATAAACTACCTTTTATTTTTTATCGTCTTTTTGTTCATCTTGGAAACAATTTGGTCCCGAATGAGAAAGAAAATATTATCATTCCATGGTATTATCGGAGAGGAAGAGATTGACAACGGTCTCAAAGTTGTGATCGTGGCAGAAATTGTGTTCATGTTTATTTGATGAGGAAAACACGGAAGCAGAAGATAATAACTTACTGAATGCTTTTCAAAACGCACAATTGAAAGAACCTGACAATTCTATTGGAGCGACCGTACATATAATATAATATATACTTTATACAATATTTAACAGAATTTGACCGATAAACTTTTTTACCGGGGTTTCGCCGCTACAGGCTGCCGTGGGAAAATTGACTTTAAGCTTCATATTTCTAATACCGTTAACTGTAGAGATGATGCGGCATGGTATTGTAAAAGACTTCGAACCAGCTCTATTCAAAAATTCATTTTTGAAAGTTGTGCCATGGGTGCACAAGAATTCCCCAAAGGAAGCAGGGGATTTCCAGAAATTCTCTCAGGTAAAAAAAGTAGCTCGAAATGAGCATCAATAAACTAACTTAACATGTGAGTAGAGATAACATACGTAATCACCACTATCCAACCAGGCAAGGTCATTCTCTCTCACTGATAACCAGCAAACTAAAGGTTCGCTGAATGTATGTAGTTCGTACTCTTGTTTGTTATGCAACCATGTATTTGCTTTTCTCATTCGGTGAAGGAAATCGGTTTAATATCGACTTGCCGCAAACTAAATATTGTTACTTGCTGGAAAAATACTATTCATGCGTATTTCGAACCACCTCTACTTCAGAGAATTACTTTAAACAAGACTATAAAAAGTGCTACAGAGACATTCTTTATAGCTGTTCTCAATATTGAGCAGAAGAAACGTAATCGTCCACATTACAGAAGTTACATAAGCGATCATAAATAAACGAAAGTCCTACTGTTAATTGTTCCTGCTATTATTTCCGAAACAGAGCGTTGAAAATTTGGAGTTACGAAAAATAATTACACAAGATAGGTTCCACCCTCATCTTACACTCTGAAAGGTGCACATACACGTACTCACTTAAGATGTTAATTTGAATGACAATGAACATAGTAACAGGGCAACTCAGTTTTCAAATTAACAGAAAATAAATATCACATAAAAGGTTTTCGGCCTGAAATTCACTATTGCGATAATTTTCGTTATACTTTGTGTTATTTCTCTTCCCGATTCGGATGTGTGGAGTGGAGATCGCATCAAAGCCTTATTAAACTTCAAAATATAATTAAGGGGCTTCCTTGCATCAACCCCCCACATTTTCAACGCTTTTCGAAATATTTCAAAATCTAAGAGCTTTATCAAAAACCTGAGAACATAGTGCACTAGAACATGAGTAATGAGATTTCAATTAAATAATGACGTCATAATCTTTGAACATATATCATTTATATATATGGAGAAGATCTCGAGATCGCTGCCTACTGGATTTCATAGCAATTAGTAAGTACTAGCGCACTATGTTCTAAATTTTTTGATAGTGCTCCAAGATTTTGAAAATGTTATAAAATGGGGGATGGGAGCGAGGAGTGCCCGTAAGGCAAGCATCAAGAATAGGTAATAGGCATCTTCCAACGTAATCTATGTGATCACTGAACATATTAACACATTTCACTCAAAGAGAAATGTAGTTTCTGGTCAAATCCTGCCATATGAGTGTGATCGGATACGAAACCACTATCTCCTGCACATGAAATGTAGTTACTCATGTCTATAATAAAGCGCATATTTTAATTTTCAATTTATTTATGACCTTTACACATCACAGATCCAGGCCATAGGTTGGGGACAAAATGTTGGAAGGTAGTCTCCCAGGGCCTACTTTTGTAGGTACTATCCCGTCATTTGCCTGATGTGACTCTGTAAAAAAAAAAAAACTTGGAAAAACATCAGTCAGAGTAAGTGCCCGCTGGGATTGTCCCTAGAGCCTTCCAATTGCTATGTCAGCATTCTACCAACTGAGCTACGGCAGCTCGGTACATAAAACATACACAAACCAAAACAAATTAAAACCTTCACGAAGCATTGAATCAAACTCTTAGGTTAAGTAACATCTATGAATAAATCGCAGTATCAATGCAATAAATAGAAATTATAAAGAGACTGCTTCGCAATAACAAAACAATTAATCAGGTGCACTGTAGAATGGCCTTGTAATTCAAACCTGGTATAGTTCACGCCTCTCCTCCCACTAGCTTACTAATGTGTAATCAGAGACACTGACCAGCATGAACGAGGTTTTAGACAGTTGACGATCATGTCCCGCGAAACAGCCCGTCCGAGCAGAAGACAGCAAAGTATAAAAACATTTCTCTATCCTCCCTTCGAGGAATAAAAACGTCCTCTCATACTCCAAACTAAGATGAGAAGGGAAAAGAAAACAGAAAAATCACTGAAAAGCAGGAAATAACACTCACAGGGAAAAAAAAAAAAAAAAGAGAAAACATGTGCCACTGAGAGATTGCAATGGACCTCTGATGATATGGTAGTTGTGGTAGTAGTAGTATTTGCACCGGTTAGCTATATTTATCTTTGGTAGTCCACTACACACTATTAGGAAGCTCTCGTCGGGAAACTGAGATGCTCCAGTCTAGGTCTTATCATCAAGCCTAGTGGAGCGAAACTCAATCTGAATTCCTTCCGAGATGTTATTTCCTACAATCCTAGACCTTTGTATCTTCGTAGAAGAAATACCCTTATTAGGGGCTGAACATCTACTTATTTAAGGTAAAACTGGAGATATGAATGATCTCTCGGCGTTATCACCGTATGTTAGTGTGTGATAACCCAGGGGTTAGAATAAGTTCGATCCGGAAAGCCAGGCTCGGGGGAAATTTAAGCCAACAAACAAAAAATATTTAAGACGCCAATTAATTTCCCGGAAGCTAAAAAATCTTAGATAACACAACAACAACGGCGATGCATAAGCGATTTACAGAATTTCTTCGTCATTGGCTATGTCAAATAATAGACTACAGCGTATTATCAGGTGTTACAATGACAACTGATAGCACAGCGCAGGCCAGGATACGATACATCACAGATGGCTGTACGATAAACTGCGTATATAAAAAAATAATCTAACCTGACTTTTCTAACCTAACCTAACTCGTTTTGCTTAACTTATAAACAGTAAAAGAATGGAAAAGATAAAAAAAAAAAAAATGCCAGATCAGTGTGACGCCATTAGTATTCCTCCGCGTGCCACTATATCCGTCTCCGAATCAACTGGAGTGCATATTTTATGAATTAATTATTGTCGTGTGTTTATACTATTTTTTGTATACCTCCATTTCGGGTTGTGAGTATGAAGGTGTCAGTGATGTGATATATAGTTTTTGAAAACGAATGGTGTAAAAAAAAAAAAAAAAAAAAAAAAAATAAGTAAAGCTATGTCCTGTGTGATATGCAAGCGCCGTGAACGGTGCATGGGGGATGTGGAGGTAGTGTTCCACATTTTCTTGACCTACGGTACGAAGTGAGGTGGGGAGATGATAGGGTGGTGGACGTTTGGAGTAGATAAAGTAAACCTTCACCCTAATTCCCGCTCTAAAAAGTTCCCTCTTCTTCACCGCCTTTCTGCTTTATTGTACATCAATACGAGACGGCACTACTTGCATCTTTACAATATTCACGAACTCCATATCCTTTTAACCCCATCATTTCTTCTGTAAATTTTCTTTTAGTTCACCCCTCTTCGGAACTTAAACCGTATTCGATTTGCCGAGGGAAATGCAGGGGATTTTCACTGGTGCGTGAGGATTACTTTCCCGTTGTTGATTCCGAATATCACCCCCAGTCAGGGATAAAATCTTTGTATTTCTACCCAAACAGGTAGTATGTTGAAACTTACCAGCAACCACTAGTTTTAGGATCCCCTCCCCTTCGTAATTTATAAAAAAAAAATTCATTGACAGTAATGATTGTAGCACAAGGTAGATCATTCGATAATGTATTTGGCTTGTAATTAGGAGGTGCCGGGATCAAGCGCCGGTGCCACCTGTTCTGATCTCAATGACAAGTAATATTCTGTATCTAACTATCACAAACGTTAGGGCTTCTTTCCTTGGAAGTTTGCGTTGCGTGCTTTGCTTGCGATTGGAGTGAGTAGCCAAGCCATTTTTGTGGAATTTGTTAATTTGTAGCTTATTTATCCTACTTTTCTTGGTTAAATTTATTTGTATTCCGCATTGTTCACTATCATTCTTAGCGTCTTAAATAAATCTTAAATAAATTACAGAATAAAAACATTTACTTGATGATTATTTATTTGCCTTATGGCCAGTTGGTAAATTTTAATGTAAAGATAATTTGGGGGAAATTTTTAGGACATAACAGTAAGATTGGGGGAAAATTCAGGGGTCCAAACATTTTCTGCTCCCCTGTGATAACCCAACGCATTTCCCCCTGATTTTAGCTAGACAATATTAAAAACGAACATTTTAGGCAAATTTGATGTTTGTATCATTTTTGATTACTCATTAAACTCTACGGATGTCTGTATCATTTTTAAATACCCATTATAAGATGTTCAATTAATGTTATTCAAGTATGTAGAATCTATAATTAGTCTGCGAGATATAAGAGTTTTATAATTGTTAAGTTGAAAATCGAAATTTTTTGTTCTTTCCTTATTTGCAACGTCAATTTCTTTGCCTTGCTACTATTGCGTATATTTTCTTTGTTTCCAAAGAAAGAACATCGACACCAAGAGTGGATTATTTTTCTTCATCTTTGTTTAATATAAAAGTTAGGTTTTACTCATTTTCGCCACTCTATTTGCGTGGGAAAGATGTTTCTTTTGTATTTAATCATATTCAATATTGGACTGTAATATTCATATGTAATAAGGTTCGTTTTGTATTACTACGGTCTTTTATATACGACCATATAGGCTTATTTTGAATCTAATTTCCAATGCTTGCCATAAGCGACCTCTTCATTTCGAAACGCACTTTCTTTGTGTTCTGTGTTGTAGGGACGCTCCATTTGCATGGCAGGACGTTGAAGGCAAGCGAGTGAGTCTGTCCGAATGGAAATAGTAGATTTTTTTTTGCGATTTAGCCGTTTCATCAAATACCTGTATCCAAAATTCCGATTATTGATATGTTTGAACGTTGAGTGCGAATATTTCATGTAAATCGTTCGAATAGTTGGTTTATTCGACTTCTTATCAAAATGGCAGTGTCGAGTGTTGAGACACAAAGGATTCGTAATATCCCTGTGTTCTGCAAACAAAGGAAGACATTTGTTGTGCGCAGTTATACTTCCAGTGTCGGTTTATGACAGTTACCGTCAACCATCAAACAGTCTTTTTCACGATATTTGACATTACACTGTTCGTTCTCTTATCTTTGTGCAGAAAACAACATCAAGACTAATAACTAGTGTTGTAAAAAAAAAAATCTGTGAAGTTTTTTAAAAATAAGAAACATCATTCTTTTTCATACTTTTTCTTTTCAAAATGTCACTTTTTTCAGACAGCAAGTATGACATGTTACACTGCAGATAACCAATGTAATCAGCACACTGAAGTCCTTACACATTCATTCCAATTTACTATTGTTTTGTTTTCCCGGAGTCTTACGAAGCAAAAAATGGGATTATTTATGTATTCACTGCCACATTGCTATGCTTCCTGTATCTTCAACCTGACAAATATACCTATCACGAACTACGAAAGTTTTCATTACGTAAAGGAATGAAAGAAAGTTATTGTTCGTATCACAAATTCATGTAGTTTATTTTTCAGTATCATGTATTGTAATTGTTCTCGTCATATAATATTATTTTATGGTCAAAATGTATCTGTTGTGTAACCTAAATGTTTCTATTTTACTGTTTGTTGAGAGAGCACATAACTTTACGAATGTTAATCACTCGGATGCTTGAACAATACCATCCGATAAAAACCAATTACTCATGGTTTATCAGTTCAATGTTACTTGTATACTCAGAACAAAAATAATATAGCTATATGGTATGTAGGCGAATATGGTTAAGATCTTAATCCGGTTTACTTCATGTATTGTCTGTATGGAGGCAAAGCGTTTTATTTTGCGTAGTTATGTTCTATCTCTTTACATAAAATTGTATTGATGCGAACTATTTACCTCCACCTACACCCCAACCTTTTCGCTATTTATTTTAGTAATTTGTTTAACTTAGCCAAAGTGGACCTACGTTCTGGTAGGTAAAGTCTTGTTTCATATACAAAAGAACATAATGAACGAAGATCTAAATGAATTCTTAAAAGACTAGCTTGTGTAAGCAACTGACCGTATATTAGCTGAAATCTCCACTAAGCTCGATCAACAGGCTTGAACAGACGTTACAACTACAAGAATACAGGACGGAATGTGTGCGAGCACAAACACAATTGTCTGCAAAGATTACCCAAATAACCCAAGATCGAAATAAAGAAATATCCAATTTGTGTGAAAAACTCGGCCATGATCTTTCACTGCAGTTTGAAACGAAACTTCAGTCATTAAGTAAGGATTTAGATGATAAATTAGATTCACGTGCTAATGAAATCACGACAAAATTAAACGGGAAGTTAACAGTATTTTCCAGGTTGAAATACAGAAGTAGAAAGAAGTTGCATTAAAAATTGGTAGTTTGAATAGTAAAACTGATACTCGTGTACAGCAAGTAAACAGCATAGACACAAGGTTAGCCGATTGCGAAAATAAATACAAGTCCAACACACAAGAAATTCTTACGACTGTAGGTGACAAACTAAGTCCAACACACAAGAAATTCTTACGACTGTAGGTGACAAACTCAATACATGGTCACAGGATGCTAATAGTAACTCAAACCTAATAACGAGATGCCACCTTGCTCAACAAATCAAACAACATTCCTGTGGACAAGATGTGAAGTTCTCCAAAACGACACTGAAATTTTCCACGCTTAAACCAGTTAGCTCTATCTACAGCTAGTTGCCAAGAGTCTATAGCACGTATCTCCAGTAAACAGGCCGAAGTTGAAAACTCAGCAAGGTGTTCAGAACGTTGAGCGCACGGTCGCGCCACTCCTCTCAGAGTGGTAGCACCGTTTCAAACCGGACACGCCCAATCTTAGCCATAGATACGAAGAAATGCACGACGAGCCGTTGACATTCGCCAGGCGTAACTAGATCGAGAAACATTCCTTCAAGATGATGAGTTTCCTGCACAGAAAGAGGTGCAGAAGAAAGCGATCACTTTTCTCCCTCCTACGCTTCCATTGCAACGGAAACCAATGCTTCTTCTAGCAGGTCTCCGAAAAGAAAAAGGACAATAAAAAGACATAAAGAAAAAAGTAGGCGTACAGAATTTAATCAAAGGCATAATCTCAAGTTAGCTGACATTCGACAATTTGTACATTTCTCTGGGGATCGAGATTCTGTCGGCGTCCTCATTTTTAAGGACGTTAACACAACAAATGTCCTTCTCCGGTGTTTCCGACTATGAATTCTTATCTTATACGTAAGTATTACATGAACCTGCCTTGAGTTCGTTTTACGAGATTCGTCCTAATCTCAGATCCTTCTACGATTTCGAAATAATATTGAAACTGCAGTTTCAAGATCCGTCTTTATGACCATAACCTTTAGGTATCTAGGGCTCAGGCCGGCATAGGGGAGAGGAAAGGATTCGAGACGGTGTCGGTCAGGGCCTATGCTGAAGGTGCCATCCCGGCACTTGGCTGGTGTGAGTGACGAAAAACCCCGGAAAAAAACCTGTCAGGATGGTCGGCCGCTAGGATCGAACCCACGACCTCCCGAATGTTACGACAACCCTCTACCATTGATACGGCGGCTCCGTGATCCGGTTTTTATTGTCATCCTGTTTATAATTGTGAAGGAACATGGAATATAATCCTTCGATTCACGGAAGAGTTTCTTCTTTTGTTATCGAGCAATTCACGACTAAGGGAGTTATTTTCGTTCTCACCGGAAATGTCAATTTTGAATTAAATAATTCCATCGCTGCCATTGCGCATGCAAGAACACTTGATCTTGCACCTCGCAACTAACTACATTTCAGTATTTCCACTCGTGTGGGTTGGGTGGGGTGCTAAGCCAGCGACTCGAAGGTTCCCAGTTCGAATCTCAGCTGGGGCATGGATGTTTGAATTTTTAGTCTTAACAGCTAATGGACTCGAAACGGGCCGAAGTCATTAGTTACTAAAATGGCCCCAAAATACCAAATTAAATTTATTAGCTGTACATTTCTGTCTTCCTTTTCTTTCTCAATCTTTTCTCTTCCTTACTGTTCATTTTCTTTCTATTTTCTGCGTTTTTCTCTCCCCTTTCTGTTTCTTTCTGCTCTCTTCGTTCTTCCCTTGCTATCTTTTCGTTCTGTCCTTTCCACCTTCGTTTTTTTCTTCCACCATCGCAGAAAATTTTGCCATTCTTCCTACTGTGATATTCCATGTTTATGTTCCATCCCCACCCCCTGTTCATGCCGGTACGTTGAAACACTAATTTATGCAATATGGTTATTGTAGTAGTATTTCCACCGGCTAGCTATATTTACCTTTGGTAGTCCACTACAAAGTTATAGGAAGCTCTCATCGGGAAACAGATGCTCCAGTCTAGGTCTTGTCATCAAGCCTAGTGGAACGAAACTCCGTTTGAAACACTCCGAGAGGTTATTTCGTACAATGCTCGAGCATTGCAGCTTAGTGTTACTTATTAGATGTTGAGCATCTATTTATTTACGGAAAAATAATTGTACCCAGCTCAATTTTCAACACAAAACACCATTACCAAAGTTCGTTTCTCATCAATACTTGAGCTGGGTACTTGAGCACCCGCAGAACGTCGTCAATTGTTTTGATGTGGATGTCCGCCATTTTGTTTCTTATCTCTTCAAACGGTGCACGTGTGTTCATTGAACTTCTTTCTTGTCTGCAACTGAAGACGGCATAAGACAAAAATTTTTAAGTGACTTTATAGTGTTATGTGTGTAATTGTGTACGTGATCTTCGTGAAGATACTACGTAAGTACAGTTCCTTTCCTTTCTATTCAAATATCACCTATTATATATATAGAACTTTGCTTTTCTCTTAATTTTCTTTGCCGCCACATTGGACAAGGTAATCCATACAATAATGTTCTCACCACCGCTTGCAGCCTCAGATGGCTCTACTACTGGTCGACTCATTCTAACACTTCTAAAATCACTATTTCCAACACGAACAATATCCCAGCCTTCACAAACCCCCTCTATCCTGCAGTAGAGACTCTTTTTCCCTCCTTCAAAACCATCCTGTTGAACTGTACATCTCATTCCTCTCCAAATAGAATTCTAACTTCAATTTCATTGACACGCTTCCTCCTCACCATGACCGCACCACGGCGGAGCGTAGAGATACCTCGGCCCTTTATCCGGTTCCCACCATTGCTATACGCCCGGTTGACAAAGAATCATAAAAGTACACATGAATTACTCTGACTACATCTCCGAAGCTCTTAAACAACTTTCAGATTCAACCTCTTACAGCTCCCTTCAAGACGACCCCATCCTTCAACTTCCGCACCTACCTCGAAGCGTATGAACTCCATGAGGGACTGTCAAAATCCATAATCTCCACTTCCTGTACCAGATATCTCACGACTGCTAAATTCTACTCTCCAAAATCCATAAACCCGGCAAGCCTGAAAGACCCGTTGTTTCCAGAATTGGCTACAATAGACTACAGACCGCGACCCCTTGAGATTAAGTGCGGTTAGTGGCAATGTACCCGCCGAAGTGAGAGGTCCTAAGCCAAGTGGTGTTGGGATGTCAAAGCCTCTCAGGTTAGGTGACTTAGTTCACTTTCCCACGTTCTCGTGGCAGGTACTGACTCAGATATTTCAGGAGTACCCCAAAAGTTTGGAACAAAAATTTCGAACTGATGAGGTTATCTGATGCAAACCGGTTGCTCGTGCTCCTAGGCGTCTCATGGAAGTGCTTCAGGATGAGTTAAGTCCCAGATCCACATTTGTCGTGACTTTGTGAGGCATTTTCTCAGCCAGTTCAGTGACAAACGACTGGAGAAAGGCGCTGCCAAAGTATAAAATTCACGAACAGTGATTTAACCAAAAAAAAAAAAGCCCTTCCAAAGTGTAAAATTCACGAACAGTGAGTTTAAGTCTGTCGTGGATGGAGTACCGCGAAGACCAATTGGTATCTCTGCAGCGATGGCGATGAAGACGATTTACTCGAAATTTAGCTGGAAGCCCTTCCTCGATAGGGCGTACTATGAGATTATTGAACTCTGTCAGCGTAGAACAGTTGATTGAAAACTTAACTGTCTGGGAATTATTCGACGTCCATGACGTGGAACTCAATATTGAAGCACCTTTGGAGCCGTGTAGTGTCGGATACAAACGAAAATACGCCAAATCTTAAGTTGCTGGCACTCAAACCTTAAGTAGAGTAGAGTAGACAAGGTGGTGACCCCAAATGGAGTCAGTTTAGGAACATTATATAATAATAAGTTTAGGAATGGTAAAAGGAATAAGTACCGGAAGTGGAATAATAATACAGGCACGAATACGTTTGGAACAGGAATTCGGATCGGGAGGTAATGGAGGCCAGAATAAGACTAATTATAATAACACCAACTACAATCGTTATACATGAAACACAAATACTAATAATACAACACACCCAACACTAATAACACGAATAACAATAACACTAATAATACATATAATAACGGTAGTAATAATCAAAGATATAACAACAGCCGAGGGAAGGACGCTTATCAGGGTTGCCGTCATACATATGGGTGCTATTCTGTTGTGTGTCCGGAACGGGATACTTCCCCAGTGCTGGTACCGAGTTGTACCGCGGATAAAGTTTTGAACCCAAACCCTGCGCCTTCTTTGGGAGTTGTATATAATGGAACGAGTATTCATTGAAGTTTTCAGGACCCTTTGGCTCAGGTGTTAAATTCCAGGAGCGGTCCCTAGGAGGGTTGTCTGAGATCGCCTGATTAAATTAAGCCGCCCTCTTGATGAGAGTATATTCCTTATTTCTAAAATCCAGAGTTCACTTTTAAGATGTTCAAAGACTATTGTATTTCTCATATTCTTCACGTCACCACTAGTCCGTACAATCCTAAGAGATCTCTTGTGAAGAGGTATCATCACGAATTAAATAGAATCTTAAGGATGTACTGTCACCACGACCATAGCTTGGAGTAGTCGGCTGACTGAGATTCAATCCCTCCTCGATAATTCGTATCAGCAGTGAAAGGGTATACTCCTTCGTAAGTTTTCGTCTTCAGACGCGTTCAAGAGGAGTGTACTCTGGCCTGTTGAATTAGGGACAATAGATTTCAGAAGAAGACATTAGTTTGTCTCGTTAAATACTCAGAAAAGTCATGGAAAGAACAAAGTCTAGTCTTCAGAGAAGGCTGTTGAATTTAAAGAAGGTAACTTTGTGCTTTTGAAGTCAAGGGAGCCTAGTTCTACCTTAGATAAGATTAAGAAATACTTTTTGTAGTACCACGGGCCATTCAAGGTTGTTGAGCTGTCTCATAATTTCGCTCTTTTAGAGACTTTGACAGGTGTTCCAGTTGGGAAGCATAATATAAGTAATCTAAGGCTTTTGATTGCACTGAAGAAAAGAAAGGAATTATTACAGAAATGAGATATAAGATTCTTCCTGCTTTCTCATCTTCTCTTTTTTCTTCAGTCACGAGAACTTTGGGGATACGTTTTGAATATAAGAAAAATAATTCAATTGGTATTGTTTTTTTTTTCTTCTTAATGTGGGGGAAAAATATATAATGACAGTCTCCTATGAGCGAAAATTGCGTATCTTTCTACTGATTTGTTTTGGTTTCCTTTCTTTTTTTCATTTTGTTCTTGACTCTCTCTTCTCAGGTAAATCATTGATTGTCCTGAGCGCTGCTTTCTGTTAGTTTAAAGTCGGATTAAAATATTGGTGGAAGCATCTTCTGAGATTTTCGTTCCTACACATAGGAAGACCACCGCCCAATTTTCTTATTGTCGTTTTTTTTTTTCTTAATTTTTTTTTTACGGAAGGGTATTCTTCCTTCATTTCTTTATATATCATTTATATTTTTATTTTGTTTCGTTCTTCAACACACTCTCTCTCTCTCATTTCTGATTTAGTTCATCAACTTCTATTTTATATCAGTCATGTTAATTTCGTTTCGCTTGGTAGTGGGTTAGCAACGCCCACCTTTTCTCTTATCGTTATCTGCCTTTTGATCGGCTAGTACATGATGTTATGTATTTAAACAAATGAACCAAAAAGGGATGGGCTGCAACGTCAAAATTCAGTTACTGCTAAATTTAATTTGTAGTGATGAATGCAGCCCGATAAAATTTTCGTTTTTAAAAGAGTCGGCAGCGTTTGTGGTATTATAAGAGCTTAATTCAGCGGCTGATAATCTAATTAAAAGGGAGGAGATGAGAATGCGTGAAAAATTTTTCCCGAAGCAATTAAGACAGAAGTTCAGTGTGTGCCTGCAGAGGACTGTCCTTTAAGGTTTGGATGAGTTGGTAGTCGGTTTTGTGTGTGTGTGTGTGAAGCGTGGCAACTGTGAATTTCATTTTCTTCGGCATTTGATTTAAACTTTGAGAGTATAACCCCCTTAGTGAAGTTGTGCATGTGTTTGTGTGTGAAGTTCGTGTTTCTTTTGCTGCTAGACGAGTATGTCTGTTGGATCAAGGCGTTCTGCAAGTATGTCTGAGGAGTAAACCTTTGCACAGATCAGTTGCTCCATGCAGGTGAGCCTTGCACTAGGTTTTATTAAAATGTTTATCTTTTCTAGATTTGTCCCACAATGGATTCTGTAGTAAATTTATATTTAGGAAACCATGCTTTGATGTAGTGAAATTAGCCCTTGAACTCCCCTCTCCCATTTGTGTTTTTGGTGTACATTTCTCATTTTCACCGCAAACTTTGGTTACTAATTAATAATTTCTGCATCGGATTTTGAACCGATTTTTGCTTATAAATTACTTCGTCAATGTCGAAACTTAAACGCCTTATGATTAACTATTACTGATGATTCAATAGTCCGAGTCCTTTTTCGTTTTCCCGTTAGTCATCGCTATACTAAAGAAGACCGAAATAATTCAATCTAACCTAACCTAATCAAATCTACGTATTTTGATTAAGCTTCAAAACCTGTTTTCTGCAAGCTATTTTACTTTGATTTATGTGATATTTAAAAGTACACTCTAAATTCAAGTTGTAAGCTCGACATAAGAGCTGTGTTTACATGTACCGATGACCTTTTGCACTTCGAGTAAACTTCATTTAAATAATGGTTAGGTTAAGTTTAGTCTATTTTGGGAAATACAGTAGGGTCCTGCTAATCCGAAAATCCGGATAAAACGAACAAAGACCAGGAAAAATATGCCAAATTGTTATTAACTTTAATTTAAGAGGGGAAAAAGAGAAGTTTTTTGATGTAAAAACGTGTATTTTATATACAACGTACAAGAAAATGAACTCGAAGTACAGGGTACAATTTTAATTACATACGGTAATTAAAGTACGGTACTGTTCATTATAAGCTCAAGCACATAGGCCTACTAAAAATGTAGGCCCGGATATCTCAAACTTTTGCTAATCCGAACAGGGCACAGTCCCAATTAGTTCGGATTAGCGGGACTCTAGTGTAGTTTGTCTGTTTAAAAGTATGCGCAGTGAGCTGCGGTATGTACTTATTGGGTTTTTAAGAATGAGTTTGCGTAATCCTTAGTTTCGATCCTGCGTAGAACTTGTAAGAACGTTGAAATTTTTTCTTAAAGTTAAAATATATATGTATATAATAATACACAGCCATATTCAATCCACTACTGGATGAGGCCTCTCCCGGAGGGAGGAGGTGGTCTACTGCTCCCACTGTGATCGCTACCTCTTTATTCAGGTAGTTCCCCAATTGGCCTCACGACGCTGGGTGGACGCCGCACAGGCAACACCATCTGGAGTACTGCAACGGTCACCCGTCCAAGCACTGACCAGACCCAGAGCTGCTTGACTTCGGTGGTCTTACGGGAACCGGTAGACCAGCTCGACTAGGGCGTTGCCCATATATATATATATATGAAATTATGAGATTTTCGAAATGCTGTAGCTTCATTTTTGAGCTCCGTTTCGACGCTGAGCGTTACTGTAATGTTACATTTGTTTTCGGCGTATATAATCTGAAGATAAGATAAAAGTTTACTGGGCCAATTGATGCCAGCTGCTGTTTTAAAAACTACTTTTCTTTTTTAGGCAAGTTTGTAATAGCCAATATACATGAAATTTTTATTGATTCGAACACGACGTTTTCCTATAATGGACATAAATACTGTTTTGATCCAGTATTTGAGGTGTAAAGTTTTCATCTGAAAAGTAGTTAGTACGTCATGATATTATTTCGACTCTGTTAATTAGTGCTACTCTGCTGAGAAGGTTGTCAACCTTCTTCGGTGATAATCCGCATTTCCTGGTGTATCTGAAGTCAGTTTCGAAATTAGTTTTAGTTTGAAGTTTGGTGCTAATGAATAGCGCAACTCAGATAAATAGTCAACAGCTGAAGTTCTTTATCAAAATTCTTACGCCAAGTGTTAATTCGCGTTGGGTCGTTAGTCTTCTATCTTAGTGGCTAATGTTCAGGGGTCCAACCATCGGGTTCTCGGTTAGGAGTTGTAGTATGTGTCGATCGGATTTAGGCTGAACAAGGTTGGTTGCTGAATATAGGAATAATGTTGCAGTTTTGGTGTTTGGAGTGTGCACAGGCACTCTGCCTCGGAACTTACTCTGCAGTGCCGATGTAAATGAATCCGGCTACTGTCCAGGGACGGGATCGATTTCGCCTGGTGAATATTACTTCGTATCTGCGTTTTCTTTCGTTTTTATGGAATGTTAGTTAGATGTAGGTGGTTAAGAGTAAGGTAGAAAGTGCTTAAGGTTAGCCAGACTGTTTCATAACTTGATGGGGGTTCGCTAAGATAGTTTTTTTTTTATTCTAAACTTTCTCTACGCATCTGCGATTACGTTTAAGCGCATGTTTGTTTTATCTTAAAGTTTTCTCTCGTCCTCTTTCTGCATAACTTTGATGTGCCCTGGCTCGGTGGATGCAGAATTGGGTTGACGCTGGGTTTTAAAAGATATTTTTCTTTTGAAGCAACTGAATGTCTACGCTGCACGTTTCCAGCTTCTTTTTGTATGCTTCGTATGCTACGACTAGTTCTGAATAAGTTTGTGAACGGTCTTTCTACGAAAGCAAGGCAATGAAGGGTAGGTACCCGCCTTTCCTTTTTCTTCGAACATGGTTTTATGGATAAAAAACATGTGAAGTATTTGCCCTCGTCTGTGGCTTTGAAAGTCCCCGCCGGTCGGTGAGGAAGTCTCAAGATTCCAAATACCGAACGATTAAAAAAAAAATGCGTAGCTGCATAACAAGCAGGGTTACGAATCGCAAAATTTCATCGAGGATATTGAATATCATTCATGGAAAAACTTCCATAGCACGGTAGCGGTGCTACCGGGACGATAATGGCCCTTTTCTACAAAAGGATTTTTCAATAATCATAAGAAATTAAAATTTTGTTATTCCCTGTTTCCTCTTTGTGGTATTGTACCGCCATAGAATATCCACTTTCTTTTTCCTCCCGTCACCGCTATGGAACTTTGTGGCAATCCGAAATGCTTCCTTTTGCTGAGGAACCAAAAGAGGTCAAGTGAAAGAACCTTCGGAAGGACACTACAAAGGAAGCATTTTGGACACTGTAATGGTTGCGAATATAGCGACATCTTTGGAAAGCACGAGTAATTAAAAATGCAAACAACTGTGTAGCGGGATTTTTACGCACGATTGCTTTGCTTGATAAGAAATATGGACGCAGTAGAAGGTTTTCCGAACAGTGGACAGGTCTTTCATTACAATTGCAACTCTTCTCGGTCTTAATGTATGAATTCTTTTTGAAAGACTTTTCAAGGAACAGCTCACACATAAATGTTTCAGTGATACTAAGAAAATTATCAACAACGTGCATGCAACAAACTGCTGTAATGTTTCCAAAGTAACTCTATATTATTTTAAATCAATTTTGTGACATTTTCTATTCCTTAATAGAACAATTTATACCGCCTCGTGTGTAAAGTAAATAATATGAACAAGAATGTCCACATATCCTGTTTTAATGACGGAATGCACCTGCAATTAACGTTGTCCCGTGGCTACGATCGCGAAATTCTGTAAAGAATGAAATGGCCGTAGATCAGTTTGTAGAGTGCAGAGATTCCATCAGGCATTTTTTTTTGGGGGGGGGGGGATGTGTAAAGTCACATAGGGTGTACGTGGAGTCATGCGCGGTACGTCTATGACAGGGGGTGTATTCACGAGAACAGTGAATAACATTCCCATTGCGCGATGATGTAAGTCAGAAGACTTTGCACCACCAAACAAAAATTAAGTATGGAAACTAAGAAGTTCCAGCGAAAACCTATAGACAAACCCATACTAGCGCCTATAGCATGGGTGATAGGAAACAACAAATATTCAATCTCAAACAATAAGTTATAATCTACTTCTGCAATCATACTTCAGAACTGACTTCTTGTATGGAATTTATTCGAAGTAATATAGATTTGAAAGCATAAAGTAATGATTACAGGTCAATCATGAAAATCTTCAGTGAACACAAAACGTAAGAAGCCTCAAGTTTGCGGTAAGCTGCTTTTAGGGAAGCCATAAAAAGGTCTAATTACAGCGGGACAAATGGAAAAATCTATTACCTGCTACCAGGACGAGTTGGAACTTTTTCCATGCATGTTGAACATCATTGTCCAACTGGATACTGGCGATGGCATATGTCATCTTTAATCACAGGGGATGTTGTTTAATTCATGTTCATTTCAACCTAGCTCTACTTCCCCTAGAAGAAATCCCCTACTTCCTTTGTTGAATCCCTTGCATGCACACTGGAGAATTTTGAAATATGAAAACTTGTAAGTATTTTCTCATGCCTTCGGCACCCTGTAGCTCCGAAATAACGCACACTTCGAAAAAAAAAAAATGCCAGAGGAACTTTAGTCTTGTATTGATGTGAGGAATCTCGTCCAGAAGTTTGAAGATATAATTTTAAAACACCCTGTATAAAGAAAATACTACGCACTCCGGGTTCTTGTGAATGCCCCCAAATAATTTCTCTCACATTGTAGCTCTGGTCCAGTATGTAAAATCACAGAGATGTAACCTGCATTCATCAATAGCTACGCATTTATTTATCGTTCCGAAGGAGTTTGTCTCACCGCTAGATATCACTGAGTTCAATAGCTTGTTCTCTTTTAAACATTCTGATAAATTGAAGTTTATGATTGGTTCGTACTGTCATATTTCATATTAAGAAAATTCTGAACCATACAAGGAATTTCAATTTTATCAGTTTCTCTAAGAAAAAAAATACTGAGTTCAGTGACATCTATCGGCAAGGCAAGAAATTTCTTCGAAGTCAGAAACAAATGCGTATCTATTTATGAACGCAGGTTACCTCTCTGTTGTAAAACTCATGAGTTCCGAAAGTTACCCCAAATTATGACATAGCTTTGGGCGAAGAAGCAAAAAGCGAGCATATCTGACGCAGAAGATTCAGGAGACAGAGGAAAACGGCATGACAAATAACATACGAGATCTAAACAAAGGGGTAAACTCGTTAAGACAAGGTTACCAGCCGAGGTTAGGAATGAATAGAAATGAATGTGGAGATCTTCAGGCGGATCCGACTAAAATCGTCGATGTGTGGAAAAGTTATGTCGACAAACATCTTAATGTACACATTGGGGAACAAAAGAGGAATTTGAAATCTATACCGCAGAACCGTGGAGAACCGAACTTAAGAGATATCAAGAATGAAATGTCGGTAAAGAAATTTAAAAATTTCAAATCACCAGGAATAGACAATATTCCAGCCGAATTAATTAAAGCAGGAGGAACGGCACTAATCAAGGAACTACATAAATTGATAAGTGCTATATGGAGAAAGGAGGTTTCCAAAGAAAACATCAATGATAGTTCCGATTTACAAAAAAAGCGATAAATCGCCTCGTTTCATCCCAAAGGTTTTTTATTTTTATTTTTTTGTAGCCCAACAGGCTAACCTTAACACTAATTTGAGTTAAAAGCTGTCGAACCTGTGAAGGATAAACCTGAGAATTACTTGGGAGATATGTTCTAAAGACATGAGGCAACAGTTGTACATATCTACTACCCTATTACCCACGCAAATTTTGTCAACAGTTGTACATATCTAGTTTGTGCTATTGTACGTATTTAGATACTTTACTTATTCGACGATGAAAATACTTCAAATGTTGTTACTTTCCTTACTTCGAATGCAGAATGTGAAGTGAAACCAGGGATGAAACGTAATTACACAATGTACAAGAGCGCATTGTGTCCTTGCACTTAAATCACCCTTGATATTTTTGAGCATTTCGGGTAACAAAAAAAAAGTACCCGAAATAGTTTATAAACACTACCCTAACATGTATAGTCTGTGACATCGTAAGAATTTAACAAGAAATGACATGAAAGACAGCGCGACATATATGAAAAGGATTATCTTGCGTAAACATTGCAACTAATGACGCAATTACTAGAAATGTTTGAGATACTATTCCCAAAATATACGTAATATTAGCAAATTCTGCCATTTTCGGGTACTGAGTGATAACCTTGGGAACCACTCAGTTCCTTGTACAGCTGATAGTATATTTATTTCTCTTGTAAACAAACACGTATCACTGGGATGCTGCTACTACTATAATTGCGTCACAATTATAAACAGCACATATTCCACACGAAAAAAACTTCGCACTTATTCTACACAGAATTTACTGTAAAATTACTTTTACCTAATTTAACGGAACCTTAATTAACGCTGCCGAAGCTACCTTCAAATGCCATAAACGTCTACAATCAAAAGTCAAAACATTACAATACCCGCTCCTTTTTTCTGCAGCCAATAACTCTTCTTCTTCTTCGTAGGGAGCGTTCACAGACGCACTTTGCTTTCCCATTACACCATTGAACAATTTGTTTAAAAAAAAAACTTGATAATTCGTTGATGAAATGAAAACTTTAGTGACTCAATTGAAATGATGGAAAGTGAACTACAGACAGTTAGAACATTAGCACTAAACGCATATTTCTACGTAAAATAAAAATATTGAACCAAATTTGCAGTTCTACCTGAGGTTTTACATTCGTTATCGTTGTGCGACACGTTATTTGAAGTATGTTATCCTGCCCTCACAAAGAGAGATTATAAAACTAGTTATTTAACTCATTTGTGCCAATTTGCTCTGCAACAGCTTCCGAGATAATTGAACCTCATACTGGGTAGGTTAAGGAAGGAAGAGCCATTCTTAAAGTGAACAGGAAACATTCTTGTAAAGATTTATTTAAACAACATAATATTTTAACATTATTTGCAATGTTTGTATATCAGATAATAAATTTAGTAAAAGAGGACAATGAATTCACGCTAAGAAATTAAGAAATTCACAATTATTATACCAGAAGTAAAGAAAATATACACAGAGTAAGTAGGAGACTGGAAGCAACAAGCAGAAGTCCCTACATTGAGGGTACAATATTTTACAATAAGTTACCTGCGTCAATAAAGAATTTAGAAGGTAAACAGTTTAGCAATACCCTAAAACAAACTTCTGGTACAAAAGTGGTGGGGGCTAAAAAGTTTCGGTGTTGACCCAGCATCGTGAGGACAATTGGGGAGCTGCTGTGAATAAAATACAGTGGCGATCACAGTGAGAACTTTGGCTCTCCTCTCACAACCCGTCTGGTCAGCGTGGGAGCAGTAGACCAACTCCTCCCTTTGGGGAGAGACCTCATCCACTAGTTGACTGAATATGGCTGTGATATATATATATATATATATAATACCTATGTAGACTGTAATATCAATTGACCATGTTCATGCATTTCTAATGTTAGAACAATAAATAATTTAAATTTATGAATAATTCCCAAGAGGTGGGTGGCTCCCAAGAATATATAATTTCAATGCCCCTAGGAGCCACCCACTCTTGAGGGTTATTAATAAATATGGACCTAAGTCGTTCCATTCCAACCCTCCACTTACAACGCCGAGTTCGAGTCGTAGGGCCTAACTCAATCGTTTGTGTTACATTTATGCTACAACGTTATTTAGTTTCAATACTACAAACAAATCCAAGATAATGGAACCCAGGGTTTCTACCAGACCTTCCTTTCTTAGTGAGGATTTGTCATTCTTCCTTTTTCCGGTTAATGACTCACGCAGACTAACCTTTTTTTTTTTTATGCTACTTTTATAGTTAAAAATATGAAACGCAGAAATATATTGACGCTCGCAGACCTATTACAATTGTAGACAGACAAAAAGAAACGTCGGCATCGAGTTCGGAATACGTAAAGATACATGACCGCACCGCAACCTTAGCTAACCTCTACGAACCCATGTTCACTAATTTAAGATATTCTACGAAAAATGCAAGAAAGGAATTACAGTATGGTCCCGCTAATCCGAAAATCAGGAAAAACAGAGCCCAGGGAAAATATGCCAAATTATTCTTAACTTTAACTTAAGAGGGGAAAAAGAAAATAATTTATTTATGTAAAAACGTGTATTTTATATACAACGTACAAGAAAATGAACTCAAAGTACATGGTACAATTTTAATTATACTGTAATTAAGTACGGTAATGTTTATTATAAAAAGTTCAAGGACATAGGCCTACTAAAAAGTGTAGGTTCGAATATTTCGAACTTTTGCTAATCCGAATAGGGCACACAGCCCCAGTTAGTTCGGATTAGTGGGACTCCAGTGTATTAATAATAGATATGAACCTGATATGAACATATAAAAATAAATTTTGAAAGAAAAAAAGAAGAAAAAATCTTGCCCCCGCCGGGATTCTAACCAAATTTTTTTTTTTTTTTTTATTCAGTAAGCCAACGTCCTAGTGCTGCACCATGCTACGGCCTTGCAAACGGTGGTTTGGCCGTTGTATTTACCGTGCAAGTTTTAGGGCTGATTTTCATGAGAGCTTGCGATTTGGTTGAATAGCCAATTGAAACATGTGTTTTATTGCATGTTTAATTGTAATACGTGTTTCAAGTGGTTACTCACCCAAGCTTTCATGAAAATCAGCCCTCAATTCAAAATATAATAATTATAGACGATTCACGTTTGAACGATTTAACGTATAACTCAGGGGCGGATCCAGGCTGAATATTTCGGGGGGAGTGGTCGATCGGGTTCAAAATAAGGTAAGAGTGTATTGCAAAAAAAAAAAAAGTCAAACAATTTTAGAAAAGTAAACGCAGCTTCTGTAGAATTAATTTATTTAAAAATTGATACTGATAGATTACAAATAATAATAATTATTATATAGTTCAAAATTATTCAATCTGTTTTCAACGTGTACACGAGAACATAAAAATTAATTTGTGTAATTCAATTACTTTTTAATTATAATTTGTTTGACATAACATTAGTAGGAAACACATTAAACAAAATCTATAACATAGTTGAAAATAACATATTGAATACACGTTGTATTAACGTCTAATCAAGACAATGACGTCTGTGTTGAAATATGGTTTTAAAATAAACGTATTATTTTCTTATCACGCTATTTCATACCTGGACACTACGTAGCAGACATTTCGTAGCTACGACATTTTATAGCCGCGACACTACATATCCGCGACATTTCATAGCGGCGACACTACATAGGCGCGACATTTCATGCGGCGACACTACATAGGCGCGACATTTCATAGCGGCAACATTTCATAGCATCGACAATACATAGCGGCGACTTTTCATAGCCGAGACATTACGTAGTGAAGCCATTTCATAGCCGTGGTAATTAATATCTACTTTTTTATCTTGATTTTACATGATTATTATAATTCGTAGAGACGACAGAACGTAGCAGAGAGTTTTTCAAATGTGTTTCGCAGTCTAGGCCTTTTATGACAAAATTCTGAAAATTTATGTCATATGAGTTTGTCCAAAAATTCACAAACATAATTATTCATTTTCCTGCGCCTTTGATTAAAGCAAATTATTGTGCATCAGCTTGACCAATCGCTTTATAATATAATTAGATGTCATCATAAGAACATTTTTTTTTTTTTTAAGAAAAAAGTCCTAGTTAATCCGAAAACGTAAAAGCAAGAAACAACATCATTCATCTTTGTAATATTAAATATAAAGAAATCTTTCTACAAAAGTCAGTACAATATTATGCAACGCCACTTCATGGCAGCGTGATAGTACATAGAGCTACATTACGTAGCCACGATAATTCATAGCGAAGAAGCTACGTAGCGGGCATATTTTTACAACTGTTACAAAAGATGGTGCTATTACTTACTGGTAAAACTAATAACGTCTTTATTGGAGAAAACTAAAAATTAATTTGATGTCAAACATTTAGGACGTTGGAGTAATTCCAACATTTTGTCCAAAGTTTTTAATCTCTAGATAATTAATTTTAATTGTTAGGCAATCTATCTCATCATATTTTACAAATATCTCATAAGAAGTATGCAGGAAATAAAGAAATTTGCCAACTGTGAAGAAGCAAAACCGAGCTCCGAAAATATAAAAAAAATGTATTATAAAACGTGTCGGTAATATTGCAGTTGCATATGAAAGGAAATCTACATGGTTTTGTAAATTGAATCATTGTATTTCAACATGTATGCCAACTTGGCGATTCTCACACCAGGTAGTCCCAGAAATGGCGCATGAGTTTGCAACTTTATAAAACAAAATCTTGTGTTGTCATCGAGCAGAAACGAATAACTTCTTTTGTAATAAAGAAGAAACAACAATCTAAAAGTAGGCTGACTGTTTGAAACAACAAACTGTGTTTATTTAATTGTTTATTATGGTTTACATATCGACTACCAATGTAAGTTATATATATAGTAATGCCGGGTCTGTAGCTTTTGACAGGACTACGAATTTTCCTAATACATAAGTTGCGTACGTAAACTTGACTGGTTGTTTTTATTTAACAGACTCTTCACATGGTCTGAGGGATTCTCTCAAGAGATCTTTTCTCCAGCTAGGATCGGATCTTAAGATCGTATAATCTCTCCATAGACATATTATGTTCTTTGGGACTTCTGCGTCGGACATTCGGTACAACTTCAGTCTACCTGCACCTGAAGAAAGAGGGAATGCTCAGAATGACCATCTCTCTAATAGGGACGAAGTTCGTGGTTCGGTAATCTCTCCTCCCGTTCTCCCCGTTTCTCTGAGTACGAACGGAACCTGAAGTACTGTGTTCTCTTCGACTCCTAAATCCATCACTTCATCGGTAAATCCCAGAGACCGAGCTTGCCGGCCGCGGTACGGAGGCGTTTCGCTGAAATGAACTTTCAGGCCAGAATGCACGGTGACAGCTTTAAGTGGGTAAACTACTAATTCATTATCTGAAGTATCGTTCGAGATGTTGCGGTTTATGCTGGGAGGCTTTTGCAGGGGATAAAATGATTCTCTCTTACTGTCTGCTGTTGACTTTCTCGTATCTCGTAGTCGGTAGTGTAATTAGAATTCCCCTCCCTCACAAGGAACTTTAAGGCCCTTCTAGCAGAGGCGTCATTTAGGGGGATCAGGGGGCAATTGCACCCAATGGTTTGAGAATATCGATGCACTAAAACGAAAAAAAAAAGGTTAAACTGACAAAAGCACACTGAAAGGTAAAGAAAAATACTATTATTTTTTTTTTCAATTTCGATTTTTTGTAGGAGTTCGGCACTAAATTTATAACTAAAGTAACTACTTGTAACGTGCTACACAATGCGGGTTGCTGAATTTTAATTGTCTATTAGAATAATTAATTTGGCGCCGACCTTATACCAAAACCGAAAATGAGAAAAAGATGATAAGAAGTCTTTATATTTGTACATTTTGCGTTTTAAAGTCGGGTGTTTATCTTCGTCTTCTGTAGAGAAATTGTTGTCTATATACTCTTTTCCTTTAGTATCAGTATCCCTTAAGAATAATTCTGCATTGCGTCTGTATGGTGTTTTAATTGGATTGCGGAGAAATTGCTTGCCTGCTCTGTGCCGCACCGCACCCCAAGAACACAAATATTTTGATTAAAATAGTAAAATAAAGGAAATCTGAAACAGAAATTGAATATCTTTAAGAACGTTATTTATTAACAAGAGAGGAACAGTACATTGTAAGTACAAAATTCGATTTTTTTTTAAATTATCGAAGCAATAATTCATTTTTATAATTAAATACCGGTTTTTATTTTGGAACTTAGCCTGGCGTGAGGCATAAAGCTCGAAGCATCTCAGTTCGTATTCCAGTTTGAGTTCTTAATTTTGTGGCGTGGCACTCTCTTAGTATGTATTACCAATTTTGCATCCTATTTAGTGATGCCAATTGCTGTATAAGGTTTTGTTCTCTGCGGCCTTTTGCTTATTTCTTGTTAGTGATTCTTGGTTCAGTCTTTCTGTGAAATCATAGCTATGGGGCGTATACTTGATGTTTCTTTGTTTTCTAGTTGGTCAATATATACACATCTCTTGTTGTTGTATAAGTATTGTTTGTTGTTGATTTGTTGTTAATGTCTAAAGTAAGTAAGTCGACTTTTAAGGAGTGGACCTACAGATTTCTGGTAAAATGAATTTTTAACCTTCGTACCATGAACCTCTACGAGGATTGAGCCTGTGACCTTGTGTATAGCAGAGGAGCGCAATTGCCACTCGGCCACCTTTATGCTATTCTGGGTACATGTTTTTTGTTCGTATATGAACATTTGGACATAAGTGTGTAGAAGATGCGTAGTTTGGTCTGCCTGTTCGCTTTTTATGTCTTTTAGAAGAGGTTAGAAGAGTTGGGTTTTCATTGTTCTGAAATGTGTGATTACAAGGTTTTGAAAATAAATGTACACCCCTCAATGTGTTCTGTTGTGAAAAGATTTCTAAGCGGCCTATATTATTTTCCAGAGGGTATTGCTTTGCTAACTGGGATTCTTGAATTGTTTTGCTACTGCTCATTATTCCCCCGAATAATATAAAAGGTTGGATCATCTGATATTTTTGCTTGGTGTGCACCTGTTCTGTTGAGAATTTCTGAGAATTTGTTTTATTTTTACTTCGGGTTTGTCTCGGTGCCTTATTAATTTTCTATGCACTTATTACGTTTGAGTAATTTTATTAAGCTGCAGTATAAAACCACAGCATTTATTGTTTATTTTTGTAATAGCTATTCTTTTTGTTTGGAGTATTGTACCTTTTTGTACTAAGTGTAGCAAGTAGTATTTCTTTTATCAATGTTGGCAGTGTATTGCCTGCAGGTCCTTTCGGGTTAATTTTAACCCTTCCCTATTTCTTCCTTAATATACATATCGTATATATATATATTGGTGGGCAGTCTTTGTTTTTTATTTCAGGGCACCCACGGCGTATATGTTGCGGGAGTCAGAATTACCAAGAAGGTCAGATTTAGGCGTTTTCCTTATATTCATTTGTAAGAGAAATTTAAGTTTTTGTTTTTGTTTAGGGTTGAGCACATTTGACTTCCGAATGTGAGTCAGCGTGGGATGTTACGTGTTCTGGAAGTTAAATTTCGTGTGTCTCACAAGTTCTGTTTTTTTTTTCTGAAAAGGCGTGCTTTTTTAATCTTTGTTCATAATTTTTGTTTTCCCTCTCCGTGAGAGCTGAAAATGTTGTTTTGTTCGGAGAAAGCCCAGCCCCACGTATTATTGTCTTTGCTCTGGTTTCCCAAGTTTCGTGGGTTCAATATAGAAATATATATACAGTATATATTGGCATGTTTCGATGTATAGATCAAGAGTTTATTCAAGCCTGAAAAATTACATTGGGTCATTAATTTTCTATGATCGACTCGCCTCGTTGATGATTCTACTATGGAGCGGAAAGAGTTTAAGAAAATTTCTATTGACGATCTTGTTATTGATTCCTAAAATGAAGCAAATACATTATCCTTTTATATATTAGAGCTTTTCATCTGCTATAAAAATCACTTTACAAAAAACTAACAATTAAACTTTCCTTACTTTTATGTCAAATATGAGTGTTAGTTGTTTTTAGCTATGTCACATTAACAGCGAAGAAATGCATGTGAATTAAGTACAGGGATTCCGTCAGAATTTTCAGTTTGGGGGTGTAAATTCAAAATTGGAGTTTTGCACGTTTTCTGTAGATTTTTGACCGTATTTTTTTTAAAATTGAGGATGATCTGGAGGATTTGGGGGTGAAATCCCCCGCAGAGGATCTTTGGAATTATATGCAGAGTATGAAGTAAAAGCTACGCTTCGAAATAGATGGAATGTACTAAGCGAGATTATAAAATCTTTCCTAAATAATCTTTACCCCCCCCCCCCAAATCAAAGACCGAAATGACGACACTGAGTACGCCAATAATAGACCCACATCACACTTCGTCTGTCTACCACCAATACTTTGCAGATCATTGAAAGAATTATAAAATAAAGACCTAAGAGGTGTGAGAGTCAACTTTTGGGCCAATCTAAGCGGAGCGATGGGATACTCCAAGCAGAGCGATGCGATTTTCGTTGAGTTTCCAATCCTGCACGATGGTTACGTTGGCGTATATGCCAATACATTGTTTCCTTCTTCTCGGGATACATATGAAAGCCCTTTAAGAAGAGAAGAGTAGTTCTTTCTGTCTTCTCAGAGCACGGTATATTGTTTTTCTATTATTTATTTAAAGTTACGTTAAAAGTTACATTACAGTGGTGGGTCCACCAAAATGTCAGTTTTAGGCAGATTAGTATTATTTTTCAGCGTAATTATTTATGTAGTTTATGTCGTGTTTTTTCTACTTATCTTTTTTTTTATTTTTACGTTTTAATTCACTTTTCAACTTACTGGAAATCTATAACTTACATTCTATAAATCTGTACGTTGAAGGTAAACTACACTATGCCACTTCTCGCAAACCTCGAGCTCAGTTCACAGATTTGTTAATTGGCTCTTTCACATTTTCTTTGCGACATCGTGTTATGTTGTCAATTGCCAATTCTTCTACAATACAATGATATAGTTGTGTATACTTCCAGCAAGAGCATGCGCAAATGTTAAAAAAGTATGCACTGAGGTTGAGTTTGGCAAGAAGTGACATAGTGCAGTTTACCTCCGAAGTACGGACATCTGTTTCCACGTATAAGAGATGAACCAATATATCGTTGTTCCGTAAGAACAGATAAATGAAAGAAATAAATTGTAAAGTTCTTGACTAAGAGAATTTGGAATTGTTTAGCTACAGGTTAGAAGTGATCAGTTATGTGTTTAAAAAGGTTATAACGTTATATTATGAATTGTGTGGCCTCTACGTAGTGTCCACGCTACGAATTGTCATGGTTATGTAGTGTCGCTCTATGTAATCTGTTGCTATTCACATTATTTCGTTGAATGATTTTAAAACTTTAACTTTCATTGTGGCCTTAACACTTAACGACTAAGAAAAATAAGTATTCCTCAGAAAATGTTACGGTGTGGGGTAAAAAAAAATAAAAAGTAATCTTAACTCAGCTTAAACACAAGCATTTGCTAGGTGAATCGCTACCTATCTCATATACTGAAAATAAGCTAACGTAAAACGAAAGATGATAAAATTAAACTCTGTAAATTTATTAGATATTTTCTGATAACATAAATGCTCAAAACTTAGTCATGGTAGAAATTGGTAAGTCGTGGCTACAAAATAAAGCTGAATGTTAGACGTTAAGGAAACTCGTACTATACACTGTCCGGAGTACGAATTATATTCACGTAAAACTGAAAGTATGTACTGGGTACGTAGCACTATCGCTATGTAAGCTGGCAGCTACGTATTGCTGTACTTACGTAAAATAGCGACTATTATAGTCATGGCTACGTAGTGTCGCCGCTATGCGCTATGAAATGCCGCGGTTACGTAGTGTCGCAGCTACGAAATGAAGCGGCTACTGTAGTGTGTAAGCATCTAACAGTCTATACTTATCAAACCACATCAGAAACTCAACTTTACGAAAATTGGTGAAAATCGTAAACAGGGATTTCCATAAGCAGACTTGACCCTAAATGCAAGAATGAACATAATTAATATTTGAAAATAAATCATTTATCTTGAAGAAGTTGAGAATACCTATATCCCATCACTATATCCAACCTGAAATAAAAGGAGTACTCACCCTTCCTTTTCATTCCTCTACCTGGATACTTTCAATCATTAAGAATAAGCCTATTATTATTGAACTTCCTTATATATTCTAGTTTCTTATTATACTATAAGATCAATAAAAAGATTTTGATTTCAGTTTAAGAAATATGCAAAACTTT